>JARYGA010016055.1:0-34552 GCA_030545235.1 Helianthus tuberosus
CGCACCAGATTTCATCTTTGTATTCCTGGCCAATGGAGAATGTGATTAAAACACGGGTGGAGACACGGATACCTCTTCCTTGATTTAGCCAGTGGATGTCATACGGAGAAGGATGCGGTTCGGTTGACAAACCCAGTTTGGAGAGCAATGTTTGGGATGCGACGTTGGTGCAGCTCCCACCATCGATAAGTAATGAACAAACCTTGTCCCGAATGGTGCAGCGGGTACGAAATAGAGCTTCACGCTGCAGGTTATCGGAGTGAACAGCAGTCCCGTTTAGAGCTCCATTTATCACCAAACAATCTCCCTCATCCGGACCTAATACCACCTCATTTGCATTATGCTGCTGGTGTGGTTCTTCATCAAATTTGGGTCCGGTCAAGGATTCAAATTCTGCCAGAGTGATGACTCGTTTATTGGCGCATTCAGATGCAATATGGCCCAACCCTTGACAGCGAAAACAACGGCGTGAGTGCTTTGATGTAGTAGTGGAACTCTCTGGTAAGTCTATCGTCTTCGAAGGGGTTGGTACAGTAGGTGTAAGGGAAGATGGAGTCGGTGCAGGTGCGATAGTTTTGATCACTGGCTTGGACACTTCCAACTTACCATGAGTCCTTTGTTGAGCCTCTACTTTGTGTGACATAAGGGTGAGTTTGGCCAATGTCGAGTACGGATGCAACTCGACCACATTTGCAATTCTTGGTTCCAATCCTCCTAAATATCTCACGAGGGTTTGCGGGTCATCCGGGTTCAAACCACACTTCATAAGAAGGTGTTCAAACTCCTGGGAAAACTCTTCAATGGTTCTTGTCCCTTGCTTGATGAAATGCAGTTTAGAAAAGCTCTCTTGAAGATAGTACGGAGGCATAAATTTTGACTTTAGGAGTTTCTTCATCTTGCTCCAAGATCGGACCTTTTCCTTACCCAGTTTCTCTCGTTGTGAACATACATTTGCCCACCAAGTTGATGCATACTTCCTTAGCTTCAAAGCAACAAGTTTCACCTTCTTTTCCTCCACTGTGTGCTTGTAATCAAATACCCTCTCCACGGTTCGAAGCCATTCTACAAACTCGTCCGGGTCAAGCTTTCCATCGTACTCTGGAATGTCAACTTTGATGTCGGTGTTGTTTCGGTTGTTAGGAGATCGACGACCATAAGGGTTATAGTGACCGGCTTGGGAGAACTCGTCGGAATCATATTCATCATCAGGTCTGTATCGAGGAGGGGTTCGGTTGTCTCTTCGTCTCTGTACGGCTAAAGTTAACTCCCGCACTTGATCTTGTAGGTCTTTTATCTGTTGTTCCATGGCTGTAAAATGAATGTTGATATAAATGTTGACAAATTGTTTGTTACGGAATGGATTGGAGACGAAACGGAAAGTGTTTCGGCTCTGATACCAGATGATATAAATCAAAGTATCAAACGACTAGTTATTGTAGAATTTAAACAAAACGAACAAGCAACGGTCGAATGGGATACAGAAACACCACCCGATTCAAACCGAAGAGCTTCCTAAACTGAGTAGAAGGATACAGAATTCACCACCTAAAACTCGAGTATAGGTTCCAAAGAACACCACCCAAGATGCTACCTTGGATTAGCAATGGAAGATAATAAAACTGGTTTGCTCAAAGAAGAGAAACACAGAGAATTTTCAAACATAAAACACCACCTCTATTCGTAAACTGGAGAAAATTACATAAAGGAGTTTCCAAAACTACCCACGTTCTAAACATTAGAAAACTAGAATTAAATTACTACCTAAGAAGCTTAAAGTACAAGTAGGAAAAGCATTGCAAAGTAAACTGCATTAAAAATGCAGTGAACATGAAATAGAAAAATGGAAATAACTATAGGTGGTGGGGAACGTGGGTTGTTTCATTCTGCATGGATTTAACCTCCATCCATTTGACCAGCTTTGACTCATGTGTGTATTGACATATTATTTGTTATTGACCCAAATTCCGCTACCGACCCGGGTTCATGAAGTGAAGCTTCAACGGCTAGTTTAAATAAGAGTTAATTATTGTTTTCGTCCCTGAGGTTTGTCAAAAATAACGGTTTCAGTCCATTAGTTTAAAAATTGCCATTTCAGTCCATTAGTTTCATTTTCGTAACCATTTCAGTCCACTAACTTAACTCCATCCATTTATTTTGTTAACTTTGAGTTAACTAACTAATTCAGGGACGGTTTGCGTTAGTTTTAGAAACACAGGGACTTAAGTGTAAACTCTAAAACATTAAAACAAAAAAAATAGTAAATTCCAAAAAATCAAAAAAATTCCAAAAAACCAAACAAATTCCAAAAAATTCTAAAAAATAATAAAAATTCTAAAAAATCATAAAAAATTCTAAAAAATTCTAAAAAATCCAAAAAATCCGTTTCGACGCGAACTGTTTCGAACCCGAACCGTTTCGAGCTGAACCGTTTCGACGCGAACCGTTTCGACCCGTACCGTTTCGACCCGAACCGTTTCGAGCTGAACCGTCCGTACCGTTTCGAGCTGAACCGTTTCGACGCGAACCGTTTCGACCCGTACCGTTTCGAGCCGAACCGTTTCGACCCGTACCGTTTCGAGCCGAACCGTTTCGACCCGTACCGTTTCGAACCGAACCGTTTCGACCCGTACCGTTTCGAAGCCGAACCGTTTCAAGCCGTACCGTTTCGAACCGAACCGTTTCGAACCGAACCCTTTCGAGCGGAACCGTTTCGAACCGAACCGTGCCGTATCAAACCGTTTCGAACCGAACCGTTTCGAGCTGTACCGTTTCGAACCGTACCGTTTCAATGCAAACCTTTGGACCCGAACCGTTTCGACCCGAACCGTTTCGACGCGAACCGTTTCGAAGCCGAACCGGTACAGTTCGATACGGCACGGTTCGGTTCGAAACGGTACGGCTTGAAACGGTATGGCTTCGAAACGGTACGGGTCGAAACGGTTCGGTTCGAAACGGTTCTGCTCGAAACGGTTCGGCTTCGAAACGGTACGGGTCAAAACGGTTCGGCTCGAAACGGTACGGGTCGAAACGGTTCGCGTCGAAACGGTTCAACTCGAAACGGTTCGGGTCGAAACAGTTCGCGCCGAAACGGATTTTTTGGATTTTTTAGAATTTTTTAGAATTTTTATTATGTTTTAGAATTTTTTGGAATTTGTTTGGTTTTTTGGAATTTTTTTGATTTTTTGGAATTTACTATTTTTTTGTTTTAATGTTTTAGAGTTTACACTTAAGTCCCTGTGTTTCTAAAACTGACGCAAACCGTCCCTGAATTAGTTAGTTAACTCAAAGTTAACAAAATAAATGGATGGAGTTAAGTTAGTGGACTGAAATGGTTACGAAAATGAAACTAATGGACTGAAATTGCAATTTTTAAACTAATGGACTGAAACTGTTATTTTTGACAAACCTCAGGGACGAAAACAGTAATTAACTCTTTAAATAATTTGTTGAGTTTTGTTCCGGGGTCGCTACCACTATCAGCCCCTCAAGGACCAAAATTGCAACTCGTGTTATGACTTCTCTATAAAGTCTGCAACTATTTTCACCATTATCAAACAAGCGAATGTAACCTAAAAATGGCATCAAGTTCATCGTGGACAAGCAATGCTACTGTTCGCTCAAATGCAGTATGCTCATGTGGTGCTGCGACTTGCATTAGAACATCCTGGACTGAAGCTAATCCCTGGAGACGTTTTCTTTGTTGTGTAAGGGTTTATTTATTTGTTGATCATCGATTTCAGTGACTTTTATGTATGATAAGTAGTGTGTTGTGTTTTCTTATCACATTCGAGACCGATGGTTGTTGTTTGCTTTGATGGATTAAACCTAAGTTTCATTCCCCATATGTGAGAGGATTCTTCCATCCATGTTGAGGTTAAATAAGGAGAATTCAGATTTGATGAGGTTGAATGAAAAGAAAGCTGCTGAGAAGGGTATTGAAGCTCGAAGACTCAAGTTTATGTTTGGTGTTTCTTGGTTGTTGTTTCCGATATGTGTAGTCATGTGGTGAAATGTCTGCTATTTACTGTTTGTCTGACTTACTAAAGTCATTTTGTATGTTTTCCAATGGCTAGTTTAAGTAATGAAATGGTAACTTTTCAAATTATGTTCTATAAATACAAATATGTTTGATCTTTGGTAGTGGAATACCATTCTATGTGGAAATGAATCACCGAGGTAAGAAACGTTTACCTCCTTTCTCCTACCACCAAAATAGGGTAATGGATAACAAAGACGACGAAGCTTGTCTGGAAACAGAGCATGACTCACAATTACCTGATTTTGGTGTAGGAAAGAGATTGGAACTTGTCGGTGAAGGAAGTTCCTCTTCCAGTGTTGTTGTTAGTTAGGAAGTGGTCAAATAGATAGATGTTGATGGGAAACACAAAGAAGTTGAAGTAAATCCAGTTGTTAAGAAATGTGATGATGCTACTATCGAAGAACTTGATTTCAACCCTAACCAAGAGGAGTATTAAAATTGTACTAAAACAAAGACACCCAAAATTTCTAAGATGTGACAAAGATGGTTTAAAACTAAACATAAGTTCATACGGACTTTTTCCATTTAATACAGAAGACGTCAGCCTGTTAATAACATAAACAACAGTTAGCACACAATCACTCTAAAACCTCAGTGGTAGGCCACCCTCAAACATTAAAGCTCCGACTATATTTAAAAGATGCCTATGTTTCCGCTCAACTACCCCATTTTGTTGTGGGGTATATGAGCAAGAAGTTTGATGAATAATACCTTTCATTTTACAAAACATAGACATTTGGTTATTCACAAATTCTGTACCATTATCACTCCTAAACACCTTTACTTTCCTTTTAAATTGAGTTAGAATAATTTCATAAAAAACTTTTAAGTTTTCAAACACTTCCATTTTGTTCTTAAGAAGATAACACCATACAGATCTAGAAAAATCATCAACAACAGTTAAAAAATATTTATAACCTTCATAACTAGAAACCTTATAAGGACCCCATAAGTCTAAGTGAATTAGATCACCTACTTCTTTATACTTATGCTCACTCAGTGGAAAAGGAACACAGACTTGTTTAGACCTATGACAAATCTCACATGGACCATGTTCAACAAAATTAACCCCTAACTTATCTTTTAAAATAGCCAGAACTTGATCTGAAGGATGGCCTAACCTATTGTGCCACAAATTTGACATAACAACACTATTAAAACACATATTCACAGAATTACCATCCTTTCCTACAAAATACAATCCATTTTCCTGTTTACCCATCACCAGGATTTTCCTTGATTTCAAATCATGTAACATACAAATATTTTCATTAAACAAGACTACAACATTATTATCCTTGGCTAACTTGTGCACAGACAAAATATTGACACTGTATCCAGGAACATAAAACACATCTTTTATAACAACATTATTAATTAACCTAAGTTCTCCAATTTTTAAAACACTAACACTAGTACCATTAGGATGACTAACCTTCAACCCACATTCAGAAATATCAATACAATTAAACATATCTTTATCACTTTTAATCATGTGTTGGTTAGCACCAGAATCAACAACCCAATTATAATCATGATTAAAACTCACACTACTAGAACAACTAACAAAATCAGAAACACAAGCAGACATACCTCCCATATTAGACTTCACCTGATCTCCCTAAGACTTATCACCAACTAAACTCATTAATTTTTAAATCTGCTCAGGAGTAAAAGGCAAAGCAGACACAACAGAACTAGAAGGACCAGATGTGTGACAACTGGCACAAAACCGGTAATTTTCGTACTATTTTAATAATTATTTATTATCTGCAATTATGTGCTTAACCGTCAACATTATCTGCTTACTTGCTTTACATATGAATTCATGCATGTTTTATACTCCAACTATTGCATTGTGCGATACATTAAGCGTTGCGTCGGAACGACTAGTAAACTCATCGGTAAGACAAGTTGCGTCAGCATGACTGCAAAATACAATCAGACAATAGATTTAGGGCCTAGGAGTAGGTCCAGCACCAAAAATACATTAAAACCCAAGTGAAGGAACAAGGGTTAACATAAACACTTTCCGGAAGCTAAAACAGACACTAAAAAGTACCCGAAACGTACTATAAATGCAGATTTCTGCAGAAAAACAGCAAAAACAACATTTAAACCATAAAATAACATGCATAATTTATGTTTTGGTGTCCAGAATAGCTTGTAAAGTGTTGGGAATGAAAACTGTCACAAAAGGTACTTCATACCTTGTGAAACTGTGCAATTTAGCATTTTAACGAACCGGTAACCGAACGAATAATCGGACACTACCCAAAACATCAAAAATAGACTAGAAGCATTGTTTTTATGACATAAAGCTAGTTATGGTGATAGAACACCTTAAAAATCATAAAAACACATAAACACACTTAATTTAAACATAAACCTTCTAACTTACACTTATAAACTTCAAGTTCCAAATTCTTACAATTTACCCCCCCCCCCTTCATGTGTAACCGGCCCCAAGGGCCCCACCCCACTTTTTGATTATAATATTTCCATTGTTATCAAGATATTGGACACTAAACACATTGGACAATCTCATGTTGGAAGTTGTTGTTATAAGACTACTAGTAGAAGAACCTTATCATTTCACAACTTACAAAATCATCTTCTTCCTCTCCTTTCCCTCTCCCACCTACGGTCACATACCACCACCCCGCACCATCCATTTTCAATCATCTTACAAGCAATCCAAGGTTATATCAATGTGTAAGAAGGTTATCTAAGGAAGCTACAAGTGGTGAAAGTGGAAGGACCTTGCTAAGGAGCTATTAACCTCTCATTTTCTTCTATCTTCATCTTCATCTTATTTGTGCCACTTCCCTAGCCACTAGAGCTAGTAGTAAGCATGTTAAACTCTATTTTACTTCATATTAGTGTTATGTACAAGTTACACCATCTAAGAAACTAAACTTTAAAGGATGAAGACATGAAGATCTAACATAATATAAAGAAAAACAAGTGTTTTTAGTGTTGTTCGATGTATGTTATGAAGTTGTTTTTGTTGATCTTGTATTTATGTTTAGATCCATCATGTTAAAGCTTGTTAGAAGCTTAGATCTAACAAGTTTAAGCATGGATCCTGAAAGATCCATGGTTAATGTAACACCCCAAAAACGAGTTTGGTAAATTAGAACCCGGTTAATATAAAGAAGTGAGTTTTAGTCTCTTATATAATTAAAATGAAACTTGAGGGACCAAAACCGTTAAGTGGGAAACATGATTTTTATAAAATAAACTTAAAACACCACACACACACATGTGTGTGTATCGACATCCAGGAAGAAGAAACAAGGTTCAAACCCTAGTTTCACTAAAATACTCAAATTGGAAGGCTTAATGAAGCTTAGATTCATAACCGAGCATGGATTAGTGATCACCTTCTCATGGGGATCATAAGGTATGTCTTAAAGATTAGATTTGGTGATCTTTCACGAAGTGGGTTATGGTGTAAGTTGTGAATTTGTATGAAATTGAGTATGAGGATATGTTAGAATCATCATATAGAACATGGGTTATGCATGATTTAGGCTAATTTGATGTTTAGAGATGAAACCCGTTAATTATGGTGATAATGACAACTTGAATGATCACCCATGTCTAATTCTTGCTTAATATTGATGTTTTCTTTTGATTTGTATGATGGATTCTTGTTAGAGGAATTCAAAGAAATGTGATACTAGTATGTTTGATGTTTATGCATGAATGATTCATGTTGATTAGAAGGAGGAATTTGATGAATTATGTATGAGATTAGAAGGATATGCATGAACTAGTTGTACACTATGCTTAGGAGGTAGTACACACATCATAAGTATGATGAAATTATGAAGAACTTAGGATTAGATCACTTGTAAGTGATTAACAAAGTAGTTATGAAGTGGGTTTTTGATGATATAATAGAAGTAATGATATGCTTATGTTAATAATGTTGAAAATCATATTATGTGTAAGTATGTTTAAAGAAAAATTGGATAAGAAATGATGGATTAGCATGTTTTAAGGTTAAATGATAAACTTAATATGAGATCCGTGTGATAAAAAGGATTTGATGAATGATGAATGATGAATAAGCTAACTATCTTGAGAATGATATGTGATAGTTGATGCTTAATAAGCGACATGGAAGCTTGAGAAGGAAGCGGGTCAAACGGGACTAATGCGCAAGGGAAACATGTTCGGATGCTAGGTAAGTAAAGCTTACACCCCTTTTTTGTAGAATATCTATCCAATGTATAGATTACAGACATGGTAAGTAAATATGTGAATTATTAAATATGTGAATTATGATGTTCCGACAAGTTTCGGTATGGGCCGGAACATGTGGTTATGTTAAGAAACTAAGCTTGATGGTTAAAAGGGGTAATGTTGGATCTGAGTTTGTTTCTGATTGTATTTTGTGTTTGTAATTAAAATGAAAATGGATGAGTGTGCAGCGGAATTATGATGAAAACAAACTTTGCATACAATCAAACGAGAGTAATACTTTGATCAAACATCTTTTCACAATGAATCGGAAGATTGAATTTATTTCAATATCGATTACAATGATTGATGAATGAATGCAAACTCCCCCTCAGCCAGAGCTCAGTTGTTTGTTCGTGTAAAGAAGACGATGATGCAAAAGAGCTAATAGAACAGTACAAAGTACTGAACTATTTATAGGCACTAGCAAACCACTGAGCATCTTAGCTGACGTCACCATGAAAGTGACATCTAACCTCCTAACAAACTCTAACCTCTGATCTATACAAACACTGCTATGTTAAGTACTGCTATTACATTACATTACAAAACAGACTATAGATCAGCTGTTGCAACCTTCCACTGCTGTGAACCCAGCAGTACTTGTCCGGATTAGCAGTGCTTGACTCAAGGCAGTAGATTGAATCAGCAGGGCTTTAGTCTTTCATCAGATCTTTACTTGAGTAGCACTTGTAGGTCAGCAGTTTGTACGATCAGCAGATAGGAGGTCATCAGATGTTGAAATCACTTTCAAGGGGAGAGACTTGTATGTAAACATCTGCTTATTTAGGATCCACTGCTCTGATCCAGTTTTGGCTTTAATTATCTGTTCCTCTGATAGGGTTCGATCCCAACAATCTCCCCCTGGAACAGATAATGCCAAAACTCTTCATTATTGTGGAATTCTTTATTGCCTCATCAACAGTTCCCTTATCTGACCTTTAAATTGTAATTCAAAGTCTAGGGCATCTATGTCTTCATCATCCCTGCTAAGTGGAAGATCAAGGAGATCCTGCAAATCTTCAAGACTCAGGCCAAGAGCTTGTTCCCTTGATATTTTCTCCACTTCTCCACCAGACCTGAGCAAAGTCAATACGCAGGTCTGTTTGTCAGTTTCCCACTTTTGTATTTTTGAGCCTGGTGGGTTTCTTGGGAGATGTTTATTTGCAGAGGTATTTGGTGAGGCTGGCCTAACCATGACTGACTGAGCAGTACTTGCAGATTGTTCCAATTCAAGATCTTCTTTTATCATCAATTTAAGGCCTGCTTTTACAATAGCATTTCCAGCTTTTAGATCTTGAATGGTTTCAGCACTTGATTGGTTTTGGCTCCTTCTTTTATAGATGGCAGCACCAGTTGGGGCAGTGGCTCTCCTGGGTTGCAGCTTTGTTGGTCTTTTTGAAACCTCTGCTTCTGGATAATCAGGATTTTGAGGAACATTTGGATCTTTCTTTCTTAGTTCCTCCAACCTTTTGTAGGTGATCCTGACCACATCTTCTTTCCATCTAGCAACTTGTCTTTTGTTTCCATATTCAGCAGCAACCAGTTCTTCTTTCATTATTTTCAGTTCTACCTGTTTGTCAGATACATTCTTTCTAAACTTTGCCCAGTCAGGAGGAGTGTGAGTGACTTTCCTTTTTATCATGTCTTGAAATCTTGCTGCTTCATTTTCAAGCTCAGGAACAGTCCACTCTTTGTACATGTATTTCTCTCCTTTGTACTTCTTGTGAGCCATGATGCTTTCAATGTAGTCTTTCTTCAAAGTTTCAGCTGCTCTTTCTGAAATTTGTTGACTGACATTTTTTGCAAATTGTTCTAGGGATCTGACCTGTGTGAGCAGATATTGATAGTTTCTTGAAATTTCTGTCTGATTTCCCTTGTGTGTTTCTTTTTGAGATATCCTTTGCTTGCTTGGCCTTGATTTCCAAATATTCATCAACATTTTTAGGCCAGGGATATCCTTTTATTGATGGCAAACTCCTTTTGGCAGGGTCATCCTCATAGTAAAAAGATTTTATTTCTTCTCTAACAGCTGCTAGTTCAAGAGGAAATTGAACACCTGCAGGAGGTAAGGGCTTGTACATTTGAACTGAAGAGAGAGGAACAGGTTTTGGTATTGTGACAAGAGCTGAAGATTTTGAAGATGTTTGTGGTGGTGAAGTGTCATCATCTTTGAGAATTAGCCTTCTCCTCTTTGTTTGAGGAGGGGCTGATGATGTTTTGGATGGAACAGTGGTGGTGGATGTAGTGGCAGTGGTTTGTGATTGACTAACAGTTGTTGAAACAACTGGTGTTCCAACCACTGTTGTCATTACAGCAGATGTTGTAACAACTACTGTCTTCTGCCTTTTGGCAGGAGGTGATTTTGTTTTTGGTGGTAATGGTGGTAAAGCAGTGGATTTGGTGTGTGTTGAAGTGGGAGCAGATGTTGAAACCACTGAGGTACCGACTGTAGTTGATACAACAGGGGTTACAACAGCTGTTTTAGGTGGTGGTTTTGGAGCAGACTTTGAACGTCTGGTTGGAATGGATTTGGGTAGCCTTACTCTTCTTGTAGGCTTCTTCTTTTCATCAACAAGATTTTCATCATCTTTTGACCCTGAAGTACCCTGATCCGGATAATCCACCCTGGCTTTCTTTTTGGCCTCTCTATCCCTTTTTACACTTGCAACTGCTTCTGCCAGTGCATTTGTGGTCACATCAATTTTCTTGCTTCCATCTGGCAGAGGGATCTGTTTGGTCATGTTTGCATTTTCTGGTTCAATGTAAAGACCATCCTCTATTCCCTTCTTTTTCCACTCCTGAATTTTCTCCCCCTTTTTGGCATTATCTAGGGGAAGTTGATCAATGAAGAAAACTGTTGGAGGAGCAGTGCCAGTAGTGTGCAGGATCTGAGTTTTGAGAGCCTTTAGATCAGCCTGAGTGTTCTTGAACCTTGACTCCATTGCATTTCTCAGCTGTTGGACATGTTTTTCATGTTGCTGATCTGCTAGTTGTGCTTGATGATGGAGAAAAGGTTGAAATAAGTTCCAGAGCTCATTTGTAGCAGGTGCCTGTTGTGGAGTAGGAGCTTGAGATGGAACAACAGTTGATTGTACCTTTTGTACTTGTAACAACTGTTTTAGCATATCTTTGAGTTCTGCAACAGAGTTATCAAGCTTTTCAATACGATCCGTCAATTTCTGGTACTTTAAACCATCACCCAATTTAATGGGATCATCTGATTTCCCACTAGCAGTGGTTTTATCAGTGGTAGAGGTAGGGAGTATACTCCAAACATTAACCACTGATGCCCCTTTTTCTTGGTACTAGGGTCTTCTTCCTTCAACACTTGACAACCTTTTGATGTTGCCAGTAGGATAAATAAATCCACTGGTGGTTGGCAGAGGTGCTATAAAAGGAATTGCCTCCAAGGAAGTCTTATTGATGTAACCACTATCCAACTGTAAACAAGTGGGTTCAACAGTTGTAGTGGCTGCTTCACTTGGATTACCACCAAGAGTTACTTGTAACTCAAGGGGTCTAACCTCCTCAGGTTGTGTTGGTGGGTTAGCAAAGATTGATACATCAGACCCAGTCAGTTGTTGAGGTATATTCTCATTGATAGGTGATTGAGAAGGACTGGTTAGTGCCTGGTTCAAATCAATTGCATCCAACAGCAGTTTAGTTGGTGGGGGAATTGTGGATGTGATGTTTGGTGAAGAAAGAGGATTTGCTCCGGGAATTGAGCTGTGGATGATGGAAACGAGTGTTTCCAAAGCATCATGATGTGGTGTCCCAATGTGTACAACCTGATCTTTTTGTGAAGAATCAGGAGGAGTTTCGGTTATGGGTTGAGATATTTGTACCAACTGCTGTGAGGAAGTAGCAGCAGTGGTTTCTTGTGACATTTGTGTTGTCACAGGCAGTAGCTCTGGTATCTCATCCTCCAGAGTTGCCTTTTTGATGGGTTTTGGGGGTTTTTGAGTTTTTCTTTTTGGCTTTTTGGTGATTGTAGGTGTGGGTTTCAAAGAAGTTGTGCTGCCACTTTGATCACCTTGAGCAGTGGGCTCAGCAGCAGATACCTGAGGAGCAGTTGTAACTGCTAAATTCTGCTCAGGCACCTCTGCTTGTGTTTTGCAAGGTGTTAAAATTCTTGAAAAAGTTTCAGTTGTTAAACTGTTTATTTGAGTAGAATCACCTTGGTTTATTGCAGCTAAATCATTCTTACTGAATTTCTTTTCAAAATAGTAACTTAAAAACCTTGGAAACAGTAAGAATGATTTTGTTTCAACATTATTAACCAAATCTTTAAAAATTTCCCGAGAATAGTTAAAATTTTCTTCTTGAAGAATTGCATATCCCAGATTTTGAATCTTTAAAGGGATTTCATTGAAAGAAGTGGTTTTATTTGAAACACATAGTAGGAGGGTATGATAAAAATCTGGTAGCAGAAGGAAAATAACCTTTTTGTAAGGTAAGTTTCTTCATCATTGTGGCTTCATACCCTCTTTCAATGAAGTCAGTTTGTAACTCGTTTTTAGTGAAAGAAATTTTACCTTCCTGATCATCGAGTTGAAAGACCTCTGAAATGGATTGTGGCGTGATTTGGATAGCTTTACCCTTTATAGAAGAGTGTATGGTGGTTGCATTGTCTCCTTGTTTTTCAAGGGTTGCATTCTTCCAAAACTCCCTTTGGGTCTCCAAATAGATTGGTGCATCGACGGTGAACAAAGTTTTGTACTTTGATTTTGCCATGGTGTCAATGATGGAATCGAAAACATTGGTGGTTCCTGGTTTTGTGAGAAGACCCAGGAGATTGTGAGATGGTTTATATAGGATTTCAGTGGAGATTGCCTTTTGAGAGGCTGTTTTCGATGATGATTTGGAAGTGGGTTTTGTGGATGGCTTCGATTTTGTCATTTTTGAAGAGAATGATCGAAGAAATTTGTGAAAGATGAGATGAAAAACTGCTTTAAGAAGAGAATTTTTAAGAATTCAATTCGACAGTAAAACCCTGTTTTGGTGGTGAGTGGGGGATTTTTATAGGGAAGAAAGTGAATGCTGACGTGACAGCCGTTACAAAAGGTCTGACCACTATGTACTGCCCACGTGACAACTCCTGGTGAAAGTGAAGGACAATACTTTTATGAAAGTGACTGATGAAAGCAGTGGTAGTAGAGCAGTGGATGATTTTCACTATCAGTGGATAGCATATTAGTGGATAAGACACTGCTTTTGAACAACAGAGTTTATCAAAGGAATGAGAGAACAGGGGTTGACTTTCAGCAGTGGACAAGCTTTTGAAGTAGAGCAGACTTTTGAACAATCAGTGGTTAATGGCAGACTTTTAAGGATTTTTAATGAAAATTTCATTTTTAGCTATTTTTAAGGATGGATTTTTGATTTTCTGAAAACATTTTGATGCTTTTTATGCATAGAAAAACAAGATTTTGCTTGTTATTCCATGTTTAGCATCCCAATTCTAGAGACCAAGCTTTCAAAAGTGGCTGTATCAAGTGCTTTTGTGAGCACATCTGCCAGCTGGTCTTTAGTTGGGACATGATGCAGAGAAATCAAACCTTTTTCATAGCAATCCCTCACAAAGTGATGTCTGATGTCGATGTGTTTGGTGGTTGAATGGGAAACTGGATTTTTGATGATATTTTCCGCTGCCTGGCTATCCAACATGAGTGGTGTCTTTAAGGCAGTGATACCAAAATCCAGCAACTGATTTTGAAGCCACAGGAGTTGGGCTGTACAGCTTGCAGCAGCAATGTATTCAGCCTCAGCAGTGGATGTTGAAACTGCTGCTTGCTTTTTGCTTTGCTAAGAAACCAAGCAATCACCTAGAAACTGGCACCCTCCTGATGTGGACTTCCTTGTGGTGTTACATCCAGCAAAGTCACTGTCTGAAAAGCCTGAAAGCTTGATATTCCCATTAGCTGGATACCAGATACCAAGTGTGGGAGCACCTTTTATGTATCTGAATATCCTTTTTACAGCAATGAGATTTGATTTTCTGGGAGCTGATTGACTTCTTGCACAAACACATGTTGCAAACATGATGTCTGGTCTAGATGCAGTTAGGTACAATAAAGACCCAATCATGCTTCTATATAAAGTTTGGTCAATCAGCTCATCCTTTTCATCAGACATGACAAGCTTATTTGTTGCCATGGGTGTGCTGCATGGTTTACAATCATTCATATCAAATTTTGTCAAAAGTTCTTTAGCATATTTTCTTTGATGAATGAAAGTTCCATTTTGCATTTGCTGAACTTGGAGACCAAGAAAGCATTGCAGCTCACCCATTGCACTCATTTCAAACTCAGCTGTCATGAGTTCTCTAAACTCTTCACACATTGAGTTACATGTGCTTCCAAAAATAATCTCATCCACATAAATCTGGACAATCATTAAATCCTTCCTCTCCATTTTAGAAACAGTGTTTTATCAATGGTACCTCTTTTGAAACCATTTGAGAGAAGGAAGTTGGAAAGAGTTTCATACCAGGCCCTTGGTGCTTGTTTCAGGCCATACAAGGCTTTGTTTAGCCTGTAGACATGATCTGGATAAAATGGATCCTCAAAACCTGGAGGTTGACAAACATATACCTCTTCTTGAATTTTACCATAGAGGAAAGCACTTTTGATATCCATTTGAAACACCTTCATGTTGTGGTTGACAGCAAAGGCCAGGAACAGTCTAATGGCTTCCAATCTTGCAACAGGGGCGAATGTTTCATCATAATCAATCCCCTCTTCCTGTCTGTAACCTTGAACCACAAGCCTGGCTTTATTCTTGACAACAATACCCCTTTCATCAGTTTTGTTCTTGAAGACCCACTTTGTGCCAATGGGACTAACCTCTTCTGGCAGTGGTACAAGCTCCCATACTTGTTGTCTTTTAAACTGTTGGAGCTCCTCTTGCATGGCTTCTACCCAGCTATTGTCTTTCAGTGCCTCTTGGTACTTGACTAGCTGATGGAGTGATAGAAAACCAGCAAAAAGACAAATGTTTTGGGTTTGGCTTCTTGTGAGCACCCCTTCATTGATGTTGCCAATGATTTGATCAGGTGGATGAGATCTCAAGAAGATTAAATCTCCTTGGTATGGTATGATGGCATTTGTTGGTGAAGGCTGCAAATGTGTATCATCTGAGCTAACCATTGCTGGGGACTTTGATGATCCAGCAGTGGCTTCAAAAGGTGGTGGAATAGGAGGTAATGATGTGGACAACTGCTGACTTTTATCCACTGTTTGAGGACTTTTGTCAGCAGTGTTTGAGGATGTGGAAGCAGTGGTTGATGGGCTACTTTGGTCAACAACTGTTGAGGTAGCAGTGGTTGAGCTTTGACAACTGTTTTGAACAGCTGATGCTTTTCCCTTTGTGGCAGACCTTTGAGGGATGATGATTTCATACCCATAGTCTGGTGTTGTATCCTCTGATGGACCTGCACTGTTAGTCTTGACAGCAGTATTTTCAAAAATAAATTTTTCAAGATCAAACAGATCTGCAGGATTTGCTGGGATTTTCATTGATGAAAGTTCATTGAACTTAACATTCAAAGTCTCCTCCACTGCCTTGGTCCGTGTATTGAACACTTTGTAGGCCTTGGCAGTGGTTGAGTATCCCAGATGATAACCACAATCAATTTTGGCTGCAAATTTTGAAATGGAATCTTTTAAGTTCAAAATAAAGCATGGGCAGCCAAACACCTTGAAATATGAGATTAGTGGTTTGATTTTATACAGAATTTCATAAGCAGTCTTTTTGTGCCTGGGGTTTATTAAAACTCTGTTCTGGACATAGCAAGCAGTGTTTACTGCCTCTGCCCAGAAAGTTAATGACAAACCTGAATCTGCAAGCATAGTTCTGGCAGCCTCAATTAAAGTTCTGTTCTTTCTTTCAACAACCCCATTTTGCTCTGGTGTTCTAGGGATGCTGTACTGCCTTACAATCCCTTTCTTCACACAGAAGGCATCCAACTCCTTATTTTTGAATTCTGTGCCATTGTCACTCCTGAAGCTTTTCACTGGAAGGTCAAATTGCTTTTCAACCTGTGTCACAAAGTCTTGCAAAATGCATGCAGTCTCATCTTTTGAGTGTAAAAAGAAAGTCCATGTAAACCTAGAAAAGTCATCAACAATAACCAAACAATATCTTTTCTTCTTGAGGCTCATGACTTGAACTGGGCCAAACAAATCCATGTGTAGCATTTGCAAACACTGGGTTGTTTTGGACTCTTCAATGGACTTGTAAGAACTTTTATGCTGTTTTCCTTTTAAACAGGAAATGCAATGTTCAGGACATGAAAACAATTTTTGTGGTAGGCCTCTCACCAAACCATTTTTTGAAATTTCAGTGATTGTCTTAAGATTTGTGTGCCCCAGCCTTCTGTGCCAAAGTTCTGTCTCTTTGTTAGAGGCAGCTGAGAACAGACAGGCATCAGCTCTGGGACACTCTTTTGACATATCAACAACATAAACATTGCCACTTCTTTGAGCAACAAGTTTTGTTTGACCAGTTTTGATTATTGCTTCAATCTTTTTGACCATTTCTGGTCCAACAATCCTACAACAATCTTTTGTGAAGAATGACCCAAACCCTTTGTCACTCATTTGGGACACACTCAGAAGGTTGAATTTTAGATTGTCTATCAGATTGACATTTTCAAATTTTACATTTCCAGACTGCACTGTACCAGACCCCAGAACTTTCCCTTTACTATTATTTCCAAAGGATATATCACCCCCTCCATGGATTTTAAAGTCTTTGAGGAGGGCTTTACATCCTGTCATGTGCCTGGAGCCTCCACTATCTACATACCAAAGACTATCAAAGCATGCAGAAGCTCCCTGCACATGAAGTAAAAGGATTAGTTCATTAGGGTCTCCAAAGCCAGCAGGGCTTTGGATGGGGTCTCAACAGTGTCTGGGATGGATGCAGAATGATGGACAGTGGTTAGGTCAGGGGTTTGGACTGTTTTAGGACAGTGTTTCTCTAACCACTGTTGTGGGTCCTGACCAATCACCTGCTGGTAACCAAAAGGATGCTTGTTCACTCTGGGTTTAGAGGGCCTTTTGTAGGTCTCATAAACGTGTGGAATCCTTTGGTAAGGTTGTTTTTCCTTGCCTTTTCTAAATTGATTGGCAGGGGGTGCATCAGTAACCTGAACATCTCTTTTCACATATGTTTGGTTCAGCTGTTTTGTGACAGCTGTTTGAACTGGCACAAACAGTGGTTGTTTCTTGGTGAATTTGACAGATGTTGATGATGATGATGGACTCAAGGATGTTTTAGCAATGTACTCATTCTTTTTCACATCAAAGTTTTTGAGATACACACATGCTTGAGTTTTATGGTTTGTTTTACCACAAACAATGCAACTTTCAGCTGAAACAATGACACTTGTTCTGTTTAAATAATAAGCTTTTAAGTGGAAACAATCTTTTGTTAGATGATTCCTTTTCTCACAGAATTCACAAAACAAGTTATCAATTTTTTCTTTCTTCTTTCTCTTTTCAGACTCCTTTGCAGCAGAGGTTTTAACCACTGCTGGGAAGTCCTTGAGAGGTATGACTTTAGCTTTTGGAGCTTTAACACCATCAGTTGATGTAAAGTCCATTGGCTTGAAATTTTCAAGAATATCACACTCATCAGACCATTTTGGTTTAAACTGATAGTCTTCAAGTTCCTCAAAAGTAGAGGATCCCATTGGTCTGTCAAGTGTGATTTTGTTACCAAGTTTGTCAGTGATTTTCACTTCTTGGCCATTCTTGTTTGTGGGTATGAACTCAGTGGTTACATCAGTGGTTTGAACAGATTTTGCAAAAGCAGTGGTTTCATCATCATGTTTTCTATAACCCACACCAAATTTCACATTGCTTTTTATCTGTTTTTCAAGCATAACCTCATACCCTTTGCATGATTCCACCCATCTCTCACATGTGATCTGGGTGGACTCTAACTCATTTTTGCAAACTTGGTATTTTTCTACCATAGTTTGGAGTTGAGTTTTGGTTATGCTTTGTTCTTCTTTCAGACTGCTGATCTCTTTTTCCTTTTCAGTCAATTTGTTTTTAAGTTCTTTTAAAGATATTTCAAATTTGAATTCATCAGTTAAGATTTTATCCCGAAAGTTTTCATTCACCTCTTTGATGTTAGCAAAAGCAATAATGCAATTATCAGAACATAGTTTTTCTAGAACTTGAGGAGATACCTTGGCAGCAGCCATCATTGCACAATCACATTGATGGTTCTCTTCATCATCAGCTCTCACCTTCTTTTCACCAGCCTTTTCTTCCTTCTCTTCTTCTTTCTCCTCTTCGGACCATGGATCTGTCATAGGTTCAATCAGGGTACCTGAACTTTCTTCGAGCAGTAGTTCACCAGCCATAGCAGTAACCACTGCTTCAGTTACCTCATCTACTGTTTCAATACTCGGCTGCTCCTCTTCAGTTTCAACCCCCTCCTGTATTGACTCTAATGCCATCAAACAAAATTCATTATGAGAAGAATCATTAGAAGCATAGAGTGCAAAATTTTCATCACTAAGGTCTTCAGGCATACTGCTCCAGTCAACAAACCCTTGAGGGAAAAAACTTTGTTGATCTGGTTGTACTGCTGCTGGAGCAGTGGTTTGAGGTGTAGGCTGCACTTGTGCCTGGGGAACAGGGATTTGAACATATTGGATCTGTGGAACAGTAGTTTGGATATAGTGCACTGGCACAGGGGCAGCAGCATAGTGAGCAGTGTTCACTTGAGCTGCTGGGGTATACTGGGCATAATGCACAGTGCCTTGATTTTGAGGTCTAGGATTTGAGCTAGGGTGAGTGATTATGGGACCATTAGTTTGACTCCTGCATTCCCTAGCGAAGTGTCCCAACCTATTACACTTGTAGCACTTGATTTTTGATTTATCCAACCCAACCCTTAGGTTCCCATGCAAACCTGGGAATTTTCGCCCTGTTCTTTTGTAAAATTTGCTAGTTCTAACACTTAGCAAAGCCAATTGTGCAGGATGTCCATTTCCTCTAAGTCAGTGGGATCAAAATGCTGTAAGTCATTTAGTTCAAAACTTAGATTGTCTGACATCTGGTTTTCGTTTGCAGTGAATGCATAACTTGCAGAGTGAGGATCAGGGTTGTTAAAATTTGCACCAGCATTTATGTCAATGAAGTGATCAAAACCCTGATCCTTACTACTGCTCCCAGATTCTTCTTGACCCAAAAGAGCAGTGTTACCGAATGTATAATCATCAACGGTTTTTCCTGACTCTTGTAACTTCCTTTTCTGGTTCAACTCCCTTTTGTAGGTCAGGAGTCGACCATGGAGTTGGGTCAAGGTCAGATCCTTGAACTCAGGTGAGTTTCGGGTGACAAAAGCTATGGTGTCCCATTTTTCTGGCAGTGACCTGAGGAACCTGCTATTTTGAGTTGAGTTTGTAAAAGTGGTATTAACAAGCCTCAGTTCACTGATGAGACAACTGAAACGCTCAAATTGTTGCGTCAGTGATTCACCTCTAACATGACAAAATGTTTCATACTGTTGGTTCAGGATTTCCCTATTGTTTTCTATGACTTCTTCGGTTCCCCCAAACTGTTCCTTAAGTGCGTCCCATAACTCTTTGGCACTGTTACAGTGTAACAGTCCAGCATATATCTCATTGGGCAGCGCTGATGCTATGATGCTAAACGCTTTAGCATCTAGTTCGAACTTTTGATAGTCGGTTTCGGTATAATTTTCAACTGGTTTTGGAACGAACTTTTTAGCATCTTCAGCGCTTGGCACTATGGGAACATGGGGACCAAAGACAACAGACCTCCAACAACCTGTGCTTTGTTGAGCGAGGATGTGACCCATCCTCCTCTGCCAGATGTTGTACTCATTTCTTTTTAGCATAGGTGGTTTAAAAAGAGAGCCGATGTTGTTTTTATCATCCTGAGATTGTGACGTCATTCTTGTTGTTTTACAGACACTGATAAATCAACTTTAATGGTGATTAATCCTTGCTCTGTTTTTCAACGAACGAACAAACGATCAGTATCAACTGTTATGAGCCGAACTATTTATGTCAAAATGATTGTTAAATCAAATTTGACTGTCCAGGCTCTGATACCAATTGTTGGATCTGAGTTTGTTTCTGATTGTATTTTGTGTTTGTAATTAAAATGAAAATGGATGAGTGTGCAGCGGAATTATGATGAAAACAAACTTTGCATACAATCAAACGAGAGTAATACTTTGATCAAACATCTTTTCACAATGAATCGGAAGATTGAATTTATTTCAATATCGATTACAATGATTGATGAATGAATGCAAACTCCCCCTCTGCCAGAGCTCAGTTGTTTGTTCGTGCAAAGAAGACGATGATGCAAAAGAGCTAATAGAACAGTACAAAGTACTGAACTATTTATAGGCACTAGCAAACCACTGAGCATCTTAGCTGACGTCACCATGAAAGTGACATCTAACCTCCTAACAAACTCTAACCTCTGATCTATACAAACACTGCTATGTTAACTACTGCTATTACATTACATTACAAAACAGACTATAGATCAGCTGCTGCAACCTTCCACTGCTGTGAACCCAGCAGTACTTGTCCGGATCAGCAGTGCTTGACTCAAGGCAGTAGATTGAATCAGCAGGGCTTTAGTCTTTCATCAGATCTTTACTTGAGCAGCAGTTGTAGGTCAGCAGTTTGTACGATCAGCAGATAGGAGGTCAGCAGATGTTGAAATCACTTTCAAGGGGAGAGACTTGTATGTAAACATCTGCTTATTCAGGATCCACTGTTCTGATCTAGTTTTGGCTTTAATTATCTATTCCTCTGATAGGGTTCGATCCCAACAGGTAAAAAGGGCATCATGGTAATTTTGGTTGCAAGTTAACGAAATAATAAGTTACATGGAAGGGGTAACGAATAACTAAAATCCCACAAGGACAAAATGGATATTTAGACTTAACGGGTCAAATGGTGAAGATGTCACCATTTGGCGTTATCGACTAATGAATTGTTTTGTTAAGTATTATGAATTCACAGAATGTATAGCAAAAGGATTTGCGTTGCTATTATCTAGCAATTTAGCGGATGAAGTATTAAAACGGGTCATAGCATTGATTCAAGCCAGGTATGTATGAGTAGAGTCGTTGCTAAGTCATAGGATTGGGTAAATAGGTATGGAAGTCCTTTGTTGTAAAGGATGGGTCAAAGTTGACCAAAACGCCCTTGATGGGTATATCGGGCAAACAATCGTAAAAGTTGTTTAGAGACAAGTTAATTGATTAAGGGAAATGTTTTGGACACGTATGAAAGTGAGAAGTATGGTTTCTGTTAGTTATAGACCTTAAATGCGCAAATACCCTTAACGGGTCAAAATAAGGTTTTGAGCAAAAATGGGTTAAGAGGATGCAAGAAATCAGGAAATTGAACCTTATGTGATAAGCGACTTTGAAATTATAAGGTTCGTATAAATTAAGGTCAAACAAACATGTTTTGTTGATAAATGCATGAACGGGTCAAAATTCGGTAGAAGGGTAATAAGCCGAAGGCTTAAAAGTCCCAAATTTTGGTAGTCCAAATATTGGATTTTTACTCCATGTGATGGAGAATTAAATTACGATCACGTAGGAAAAAGAATCGGGTAAAACGGATCAAAAACGAGAAAGTTATGCTCGTTTCCGTAAAACTGAGTTATGCTGGGAATATGCAGCAACATCTGCAAACTTTCTGATCATAATGGGTGGTGGCGCGACGCGACGGCAAAGGCATTAGGCCGTCGCGCGACGCCACGGACTCCAGATTTTAGAAAAAAATATATTTTAATTGTATATGCAATGCGAACCCGTTTAGACCGTTTTTAAACGCTTATAAACTAAGTATGATTGATTTATTTCATGTTTTAGGAAAGATAGGTATGTATGTGTGTATGTATTTATGCAATTAAGAACATATGGGCGTATGCACGTATGTAGACATGCATGAACGTATGTACGTATGTAGGTACGTATGTATGTATTTATGCAAGTAGGTATATATGAGCGTATGCAAGTATGTAGTCGTGTATGAAGGTATGTATGTGAGTAGGCATGTATGAGTTAGGTATGTTGCAAGTAGGGATGTATGTATGTATATATGTATAATGTCATGAGTGTACGTAATGATGTAGGTATGTGTGTATGTGGATACGTATGTAATGATGTGGATGTGTTTATATGTGGGTATGTATGTATGTATGTATGTAATTGGTTATGTGTGAACGTATGAATATGTATAAGTATGTATGAAAGTAGGTATGCATGTATCCAATGAAATTGAGGACTAACGATATTAATAGTGTGCCTGGTAAATGAAGTGTAACACAGGAATAGCAAAGAAGTCTCACCGCAGATTGTATGATCAGATGGAAAGCTGGGATGTAAAGAGTTAACGGAACGGAAAGTAAACGTGAATAAATCTTGTATGTTTATAATGCGTACTAATGTTATGAATTTTATGTGGTGAGCGCAGGTAGTACGAGTCACGAGGATCATCAAGGAATAGAGATTGAGGACTGAGTCACAAGACAGATTGTACGGGAAAGTGGGTGTATGTAATATAGAAAACCCATGTTATGCTTTTAATTGTAAATGAGTCGATTGATGACTTCATGTGAAAAAGTTGTGTTAAAATGAAATTTTAAGTAACTTAAGGTACTTATAATGAAAAGAAATTTTATGGCATGAACTTCCGCTGCGACTTTTCGTAAAAAACGTGTTAGGGTCATACAGTTAAACTTGAAGATGAATTTGAAAAGCCTTTATGTGAACTTGAAAAATGGTTTTAAAGTATGATTCTTGGTGTGTGTAAGGTGTAATATGTTTTTATTGATATTTTAAGCCCATATTACACATTAGTCAAGTTTTAAATTTATAAAACACGATATTCTACTAACACTAAAAACACTGTGTGAATGTATAGGAACGGTTCTAAAAGATGAAGAATGTAGTGCGAATCGATCAATATAGAGGTGCGGAATCCCTCGGTATCGTCAGAGAATCATCAACAACGATATCAACGATAAACATGTCCAATTTCATTGAGTGATGTGAAAGTACAAAGATCCTGATGACAACTGGACAGAGCTTCGCTACACAAATTGGCAAAAGGTTCTAAACTAAGACCCCTACACTCTTATTTATAGGGAATCTTGGAGAGGTGGTGTCATCCGGTCGGATGGTCATCCGTCCGGATGGCCATCCGTCTGGATGACATATGCCATCCGACCGGATCACTTTACAAACATAAGTTCCGTCTCCCGTTTTGTCTAGATACAAAATACATACATACAAAACTGTACAATGACACATATAGGACAAAATACATAGACTCGATACAGACGAAAGCTACAGACATAATGCACTAACAGACTCCCCTTGGATGTAGTGGTAGTCTTCCTTCCTGCATAGTCTTTATTTCACCTTCCTGTTGCGCCTGCTAGCTCTGGGTTTCTGTCTCCTAGCCTCTTCTTTCCCTGCTAACATTTTACGCCTTAGAGGCTTGCCGATCTCATTCCAATATTTCCTGTACTCAGGATCTCCATCTCTCTTTCTATCCCACCTAGGGATCTTGTTCTCCTCAGATTCTATTGGCTTTTGATCTATTGGTGGAGGCCTGGAGAGTTTCCTTCTTCCTAGAACAGCAGCTCTTTCAGCTATCTTTTTGAACTTCCCGCTTCTCTTTTCTTTCTTTAGGAACTCCTCCAACTCTAAGTCTCTTAACTTAGTCTGCCAATATCTACCAGAGTTTATATCCTTTGCAAAGCATAGATTCGCCATCTTCTGATACTGTTGCGCTTGAGCTTTGTCTGGACCATCATACACTATCTTGTTGAAGAATAAACAATCAATATCCTTCTTCGAACAATTGACCAACCACATTGGATCTAACACGTTTATGCGCCTTGCCTCTCTAGTCTGCTTATCAAATAAAGATATCATTGCTTCTGCCGTGCTTTGGTTATACATCCAACCTTGAAAGTCTTCATGTAAGTCTTGTTCCATTGCACGCAGTGGCATGTTTTTCAGACATCTCGGAGGCTTTATCCTTAGCGTTATATCTTTTTCACCTGTGACTGGATCAAACTTTATGTCTTGCTTAGGAAAGTGCGGCTTCCAATCTGGGAACTTGTTCTTTGCCTAGAGCTTGATGTAGTTCCACAACTTTTGGTCATGCATCTTCACGTCTGAACCATAGTAGAACTGTTTAATATTTTTCGTCTGCACGAGCTCCTCCACATCCCACCATGGGAGTGTCTTTATATCTGACAAGAACTCGAAGTATTGAACCCCATGCTCCCTTCTAATAGCATATACCTGAAGGTCTTCAAGATATCCCCACGAAAGTATATCACCCAGAGATTTATATGGATGATCCGTGAAATATTGAAGTGGCCTCTTGAACTTTCTCTCCTTCGGCATCACTTTAAACCAATTCTTCCTTCCTTCTAACAACTCTTCCTGAGGAACTATCTCTGGAATACCTTCATTACTTATCTTTTCCACTACTTTCCTCCTAACCTCATCTTCATTATGACTCTTAAACATTTCAGCGAATGTCGGAAAAGTATCATCAACTCCCGCATAGTGAAAGGGAGTATCTTCATCAGATATATCAGACCCTTCCTCTATAATCACATCTTTAAAGTTGTCTGCTTTATTGGAAAAGTTGAAAGTGTATTCTCTTTCAGGCGATGGTGGAATCTCATTCTCAATATCAAACTTTAAATTCCCATCATCCAACCCTAACTCTTCAAACATCTCCTTTCTCGTGCTAGCCACCTCTAACTTCCCCTCAAACGAAGAATGCAAGTAAATAACTTTGGGCTGAGTTAGGAATACTTGATCAGCATGTTGTTTGCCAGAAGATGAAGACTCATGCTGCTGATAATCCTCTTGCTCATTCAGTTCATCATTTAAGAAGTCATTAAGCGTATGTTGAGCTGGAGGCTTTACTAACAACCCTGTTCCCCCTTGATCATCATCATCGTCTTTGAAATCATCCCATGAACGATCATAATTATCAACAACATCAAGAATATCTTTCAATTTAGGACCCTCTTCTTCTTCCTCTTCTTCATGACCATCTTTCTCTTCTTTATAACAAAGTAACTTTGTATCAGAATCATTTTCAATATGAGCTCCTTGAGATTTTCTCGCCTTCCATTTTCATTGATCAACTTTCACTAAACGGATAACCTCTTTTAAACTATAAGTTAATGAAAAGGATTCACCAATAAGGACAAAAAATTTTCTGGATCAACTTCATTCTCAACATCCATGTTTACCTCTTCAGCATTTACCTCTACATCTGTCATTTCAACTTCAGTACCTTCAGGATGACTAGAAGATCCAAGTATCTCTTCTTTGTCGATAACCACACCTTTCTTCTTCTGAGTTGCTTCTTCAGCCAACTCTTTTTCCCTTTGAACTCTTCTTTCCTCGACCCTTTGAATCTCCAAGTCATTATATGCAGCTTGGACATTGATTCCAAGCTTGTGTTCTATCACAGCATACAACATATTCAGCTGCTCGTCTTTCACTATCTTGTCAGCTCTCAAAGCTTCTATCTCTTGCCTTAGAACTTTGTTTTCATTTGATGACAATTCATGCAGCTCACCGATCATTTTATGCAGTGTCTTGTTAGTTTCACTTAACAATTCATACCTTTCATTTACTTCTGCTAACTCTGCAGTGAGTCTGTTAACAACTTTAGCATTATCTCCAAAGTCATCAGTCAAATCATCAATTCTTTCTGCATGGATCATTCACCACTTTCTTCATTTCTTCATTCTCTGCCAGTACTTTCTTCAGCTTCTCTTTCAACTCATCACGCTCAGCTTCTGCTTTCTTCTTTGCTTTCTCAAGATGTGACAACTGCCATTTTCTGGTAATTTACGTACATTTAAAACAATAATTTACATTATACAAGTATGTGTTTTGAATATTCGGACTGCATGATTACATGATATACATCTTAGAAAACTCATGGAATATTCAATTATGATGCACATGATTCATTTTATTGGGTACATTTGAAATAGTGCAAACAATTCATCGAAACAACTAGAGTAGTGCCTAGTGAACTAGAGTGCTGACGAAAACTCCGGATTCGCAGAAAACATCTAAAATGACATCTTTAGGACTCGGGTGAGAGTCCAATATCATTTATATATTAAACCCTATATGGGAATACAAGAGTTCGATCAATAATTTACCAATGCCCGGTAGCACTAAAAACTGTCCGAAACGCGCTAAAAATGACCATTTCATTAATTTTCCGCAAAATTCAGCAATTGTATTTTTAATACAAGATACAAAAATTGATGTTTAGGCACCAATTCCATATAAACATACTTATGGAATATCAATTTCACGCATAACGGAAATTTGCCCTACAACTTCCATAAGAGAACGTTTCGACTATTTATTAGTGAAACGAGCACTAAACAATTATCCGAACAACATTTTGGCACAAATAGCGAACTAGTGCTCATTATTTTTGGTTTGGTAAAACTAGTTTATGGTCATTTCAAGTCGCGAAACATCTCGGAAATATTGCAAAACCTAAACACCAAAATACTTACATCTTATACTTCATTTGAAACCTTAAAAATAACTAAGTTATTTTTACCACATAAGGTACCCCCCCCCCCACATGGGCCGAAAATAAGGGGTCCCACATACCCTTAATTACTTGTTAAATATCTAGATATTTATCTTATTTTGCAAGTGGGTTTTGTTGGTGAATTATTAGAATAACTTACACATTAAGTTACTAACCATTTCAAGACCACTTTTCACCATTTTTATTTTTTTTACACACACATAAGAAAAGCTCTCATCATCTTCATCTTTCACCAAGAACAACCTCAAAAACCCAATTATATTTATCATCTTCTACATAAACAACATGGATTTCTTTGGAACATGAAGTGATCTAAAGCTCTTGGAAGTGAAAGGAAGAAGTTTCATCCATACAAAAGTGTTCTAACATCAAGATCATCATCTTACTTATTCTTAATAATCTCTAAAGATCATCCCTAGCCTAGTGCTAGAAGTAAGCTTCTATATTTATTTTTTTTATATACATATTATGTTTATGATTATTATTATGGTTAATAAATAAAAATCATACATAATAAACAAGAAAGAAAAATACAAAGAAGCAAAGAATAAAAAAAATCATGATATAATTATGTTGTTTATATTGTGATCTTAGACTTGTAATATGCTTATTAGATCTTGTGATGATGATTAAGATACAAATAAATTGTTAGAAGATGTTGTAAATTATGATCTAGAAAAAAATTATACATGTTTATGTTAAAGGATTTTTAACATAAAGGATCAAATGGATGATCATAACCATTAATCTTGTGAAAGTATGTAGGGTTGTTATGTAAAAACAATACTTTCACAAGATTATAAATTGTAACATACAACTAAAGATTTTTACAAAAGTTGTTAAAACTAGAATTAAACTTGGTTTTTGAACTAGTTAACATATGAAAGGATCATGTTTAAAACCCTACATAATTTGGATATCATCTTGATAGTTTCATGATATAAAAAGTCTCATATGTTAAGTTAAAAGGTTGGTTAAATTGTTGGTGATTTGATAAAGAAAATGATATGTTTAATGAAACATGGTAAAGATAAAAATACAAATGTTATATGGCCAATTTTTATAAAAACTTTATTTTATAAAATAACAACATATTTGGCTAAACCTTTACAAGACTTAAAAAGATGTAAAGAATTCTTTTTATAAAAACAAAGTTAGTTATAAATATATATTTTTAGAAAATATATATTTAGGTGATTTAACAACTTATGTGTTATGTGATTAATTGATGGTATTAGTTATATTTATCAAATGAGGAACTTGAACATAATCACACGAATAAACACATGATAAATTACAAACAAAGTCTTACGAGACTTCACATAATTGCGCCTTAAAACGAGTTACGGACGATTCTAATAATCGGACACCAAATATGGTCAAAATGAACGACGGACGACTACATAAGTTAATTACCAATCCGGGGAGTTACTACGACGTTAGACGATCTTTCGACACGAAATATAAGTATCCTTTCAATAACAAATTTTCGGATGTTTATAAACTTATAAAAGCTAGTATGTTTTTATTTAGTAACATCTATACTTAGTAAATTTTTATAAAAAGGGTTTTTATAAAAATGAAAGGCTTACTTATATTAATGGGCTATTTTAATAAACAAATGGGCTTAATATACTTAATAGATTTTTCTTACAAATGGGCTACTTACACATAATGGGCTTAGTGTTCTTAATGGACTTAACTTCACATTGGGCTTAACATAAACTCATGGGCTAAGCCCAAACACCAAACACATGGGCCAAAGCCCAACACTATTCAAGCCCAACACTATACAAGCCCAACACTATACAAGCCCAACACTATTTAGGCCTAGCACTATTTGAGGCCCAACACTATTTGAGGCCCAGCACTATTTGAGGCCCAGCACTATTGAGGCCCAGCACTATTTGAGGCCCAACACTATTGAGGCCCAACACTATTTGAGGCCCAACACTATTTGAGGCCCAGCACTATTTGAGGCCCAGCACTATTTTAAGCCCAATAACTTGAAAACATGGGCTTGGCCCAATGATACTATTATTGGAAACACAACTATACAAGTGATACATACAAGACACGAGATTCAGCGGACGAGATCCGACTATACAACTCATACATCGAATACACAGTTAACGAACATTTGAACAACTCATACATCGAATACACAGTTATCGAACATTTGAACAACTCATACATCGAATACACAGTTATCGAACATTTGAACAACTCATACATCGAATACCCAGTTAACGAACAGTAAAGACATACAAGTCTTACATATACTCAAGACACAAGACTTGTACTCAAGTTCTTTTCAAAGACCGAAGTGTCTAACAAAAATAAGAACGTTTGTAGGTCGCCACGCTATTCAGGACGACCGCACGTGAGATCTTATTTACATCTATTTTCAGGACGCAATACAGTGAGTTCATGTTCCCCTATTCATTTAAATGTTTTACAACTTTACAACTATCGGGGAGGATACATGTTAAATCGTATGTTAAAGTTAGGTAATGAAACACCATAGATCATGTGAGAATTAGGGCCTTACTATAAGCACCATTAATCCAGATTGGACCAAGGAACAAAGGCTTAGATCTAATGGGTTTTGGCGAGCCCCACTCTTGGTCATGGACCCCTACGGAAGAGTGCGTTTGTGTCCCAGTCGATAGGAATCGGCATAAAATCGTCTAGGGTTGGATTGCTTCCTAATTCGTCACACATATTAATGTCCTCGCGAAACATTAATGATCAACGATTTCATTGACGCTTTACATACTACATCATACATACAAATACATTTTATACAATTCACATGTTGTGAATACAGTTTATACATCATACATACAGATACATTTTATACAATTCACATGTTGTGGATACGGTTTATACATCATTCATACAGATACAGTTTATACAACTCACATTTTTCAGATACATTCTCATACAACTAAACTGCATGAACTCGCTCAACTTTTGTTGATGTTTTCAAACTTAACATGTATTTCAGGAAATTAGTGGACCTGGCAGACATTTCAGTCAAGGAAAACAAGTATCAATACTCCATGCCAACTATTGAAGGGTTTGCCTGTTATATACCGCCTCTTTGCGGTGATATAGTGGTCAAAGTCTTGACATTTTAAGACTTACATTTTGATGTATAAAACGATGACAACTTATTTTCATTTGATGGTTTGTAACCAATACATTCAACTTATGTTGCATTCTTTTGGGAAACACATATGTAATGGCAATGGCAATGGAGTATGTTTTATTCATATAGTTTGTTCATGAACATCGATATTTATGCAATGAAAACCATACAGATCACACCTTGCGTTTCCGCTACGAGCGGGTGTGACACAAGAAGACTAACTTTCTTTGTGAGCACGTTGACTTTTTCATTATTGAACATATCGTAATCACCTTCTGGAAGATCAGCTGGAAATTCACCATGAACTTCCGGAAATCCATCAAATAAACCAGGAGAAGTATCTTTCTTTTCAGGTGAATTCTTTGGATCATCATGAATATGAATAGTAGGGTTGACTGGTGGAGGTGGTGGAGTAGGCTCTCTTTCACCAATGAACTCTATTTCATCATCATCCTTTTCAGCCTCAACATTCTTCTCAACTCTTTTAAAGATAGGACTTTCAGGTGCTTTCTTTTCAACCTCTTGACCCATGAAAGTTTCATCATGCTTTTCAACCTCTGGAGCTTGAACACTTTCAACTTCAGGAGTTTGAACTTGTTGAACTTCTGGAGCTTTCACACTTTGAATTTCAGGCATTGATGCGCTCCATTTCTCGCTCTAACACTCCTTGGAATAACACCTGTTTGAATAGCTTTACGCTTTAAGATAACTTTCTTTTTCTTCTCTTGAGGTATTGGAATGTATGTCGCATCTTCCTCATCTGAACCCTTCTTTTTCTTTGGAGGCTTCACTTTTAACTTTATCTTTCCAACACCCAACTTTGATGTGTCATATCCAGGTTCTGTATCACTTGAATCACTTTCAGTTGCACTGGAATCTGTGTGCACAACTCCTTCAGATTCCTTTTCTTTCAATCTTTCTACTTCAACGTTCTTTGCAGAAGTTTCAGCTTCCTTTGCTGCTTTAGCATCTTGATCCTTTGTAGTAGCTTCAGTTTGCTTTATGTAATCATCAAAGGACAAGTTCAAGTACTCTACGCCTTTGTTGATCAAGTCTGCTGGTGGAATCACTTGCTCATCGACTAACTTTGGTGGTGATTTCTTCTTTGCTGGCTCTACAAAACAATCATCAACACTTATTAGTATAACATATAATAAGAACAATCTATCAACCTCTTATGTGACTCCCCATTTCCAACTTTACCCTTAATAAGAATCGCTGGTGTCACTACTTTAGGTGATATCTTCGAAGTCCTTTTTCTCTTTCCATCCTTCTCAAACCAAAACCTTAGCTTTTTCTCCACCATCTCACTTAATCGTTCACTTTCATCTTCTGAATCACTATTTTCATGTCTCCAGTGATCATTTGCAGGTGCCACATAATTCGCATTCTTAATCTTACAATCATTCCTTTAACTCTTGGCTCCTGATCTTCTGTCAAACCTTTGTATTTGTTAAACCTATTCAATGTCTCACTGCTCATGTGTTGTAACTTTAGTTCATCAGCAGGATCCTTTGGAAGATTCGGCACTTGATCATCTTGTCACACCCTGACCACGTAAAACATCAAATTGTGGCGGAAACATCGGGGAGTGTTGTAACAGATTTATTGTTCCACAACCATGGTTATTAAAATTAATTTTTTATTCAACAACCAAAGGTGGAATACATTGTTTCAAAACAAGAACCAAAGAGTACACAACATAATTAAACTAAGTCTATCTTTATTTTAAGTCTCTAAGGCACAGGTCCGCCCTAGTGTCACGATCATCATCCTAAACAACAGCTCCTAAAACACATGTGAAAATAGGTACGTCAGCATAAAAATGCCTGTGAGATACATAGGTTTTGTAAAAATAGGATTCATGACTTAAGTTTAAGAAAAGTTGTTTAACAAAAGCCAGTCATCAACCTTGTTAATTGTTTTGTTTTATAAATCTTTTGAAAAACGATGATAAAGTAGATGATATGTAAAAGAGTAATGTGAGGTTAAATGAATAACCGAGTAAAATGAGTTATGTATAAAATAAGTTGTTTGTAAAACGATGTCTTAAAAAAATACGTTATTTGTATAAAATGTTATATGTCTAATTTGAAATGATTCAAATAACGCTACGATGTGTAATACCATACAAGCACTTATATATAGGAAGTACCAGCGGCGTATCCACCATGCTTGTATCATATTACACACGTCTCGTTACTCAAATCATTTTACCCAAACAAACCACCAATGTAAATTGCCCATGTCTAAACCATTTGTCAAATGTCTTTGTGTAAATCATGTCAAAATGTTTATGTCAAAATGTAGTCCATGAAATATGTATATCAATATCAAAATGTCTATGTCAAATGTCAAATATGAAATATGAAATGTGTAAACAAAATGTCATGTATGGCAAGTGAAACATATATAACTATATATATCTACTGAGCCACAGATAAACAAATGCACAAAACAGTGTATGATCGGAGTGTCGCGCTCCGGTCAAAGATAATATTTATAAGCCCAAATTACCCTTAACAAATAGCTAGTGGTAGTAAGGGGTCGAACCACGAAGAGTATGTGGTTTGTGTATGGATTTGACTGAGAATTGAGAAAGTTATGAAGAAGAGAAGATCTAGGGTTCTTGAGGTGTTTGGTGAAGAAGATGAAGATGGAAAGAGAAGTAGGTGTGATGAATGTGATAATGGATGGTTTAGAATGTGTCTTGGTCAGATAAGGGTCCCAAAAAAACGATTTGAGTAACCTTAAACCCGATACATAAGAGTTTGGAAGTGTTTAAGAGTTTTGGGTTCGAGTCCGGTTACAAGGAAAAAATCCTCGTCGGCTGCATTTAGGAGAGCCGTCGCCGACGGCCTGATGTCCCGTCGGCGACGGTGCTTGGATGTGTTAAAATGGGCGACGGCCTAACACGCTGCCTACGGTCATTTTCGGGCGACGGACACTTTGGGGACACCGTAGGCGACGAAGAGGTCCACCGTCGGCGACGGTTCCTCAAAAATCATTTTTTTTTGATGAAAAATAGGAGGATTTTTATGAACTTTTAATAAAGGAGCTATGTACATACAAAAATCCTAAAAATTATTAAAAATCTTTTTGAGATTTTTTTATAAGTTAAATTTTTGAAAACGCAATAACCGTCAACGGCCCTACCACCCCCCAAAAAAATCGTGTATTGTCCTCAATGCACATAACAAAGCCTAAAAACATACCTTGTGTCTTCATGACCCGTTCGGAATGTTCGGACTTCGCACAATCAAGAGAGATTAGTATGGGACAAAAACGATTAACAAACAAAACACACAAACAAATAAATAATTGTACATAACTTTACACAAAATGTTACCGGTCCTTATTAGTCGACCTCGTAAATCGGTGTGCTTGCCACAAAGCTCACCAATTCCTTGTTTTCGTCTACCTTCTCGTTACCATCAAGAAACGGTTTTAGCCGATGACCATTTACCGTTTGTCGTACCCCATCCTTCGGGTCCTCGATGGTAACATCACCCAATTTTCCAACCCGGGTGATCACATAGGGTCCCATCCATTTGCTCCGGAGCTTTCCAGGAAAGAACTTGAGCTTCGAATTGTAAAGCCACACCTTTTGGCCAACCTCGAACTCTTTCTTTCTCAACTTGGCATCATGCGCTTTCTTCATTCCATCCTTGTAGTTGGACGCGCATTCATATGCCATTTCCCGTAGCTCCTCCAACTCGCATAACTTAAGTTTCCTTTCCTTACCTGCATCGTCATATTGAACATTAACCTCTTTGATAGCCCATAACGATTTATGCACAAGTTCAACCGGTAAATGACAATTTTTACCATAAACCAACCGGTAAGGTGTAGTGCCAATAGATGTCTTATGTGCCGTACGGTAGGCCCATAAAGCATCGTTCAATTTAATCGACCAATCCTTACGGTCCGCCCGCACGGTCTTTTGCAAAATCTCTTTGATTTGCCTATTTGACACCTCAACTTGCCCGCTTGTTTGCGGGTGATAGGGGGTAGCAATCCTATGGTCAACACCAAACCGTTTAAGAAGTTTCCCAAACCGAAAATTTTTAAAATGAGATCCTCCATCACTTATGATGACCCGAGGAATCCCAAACCTTGAGAAAATATCGGTTTGAACGAAATTACACACTACGGAATGGTCGTTCGTCTTGGTGGCTATTGCTTCGACCCATTTTGACACATAGTCAACGGCCACCAAGATATACAAATTGCCATAGGAATTGGGGAATGGGCCCATGAAATCAATTCCCCACACGTCAAAGATGTCGACTACAAGGATTGGTTGCATGGGCATCTCATCCCTTTTTGAAATACCCCCTAGTTTTTGACACTCTATGCAATTTTTGGCAAACTCATTTGCATCTTTGAAGATAGTAGGCCAAAAAAGACCACTGTTTAACACTTTATGACCCGTTTTGTGACCACTAAAGTG
>JARYGA010016056.1:0-47817 GCA_030545235.1 Helianthus tuberosus
AAGATCGAGGGCTGAATCTCAGAAAATGCCAATGAAGAAACCAGTCAATGTCAAAGAAAAGCCCAAGAAACAGAAAGTTCAAGAACCTAAAGTTCAAGAACAAAAAGTTCTAAAACCGAAAGTGAAACTTTCTCAGGGGCAAAAAGACAGACTGAGGAAGAAGAGGAAGAAGGCGAGAGAGTATCTCGAGAAGATCTTGTCCTCGGGTTCATCTCTTGGTAAAAATAAGAGTTCTGATGAATCGACTTCCTCGATGGCAAAGTCAAGCAAGACGAATTCATCGGATACAAATCTGAGGACGAAAGAAGAAAAGAAGAAGAAGAAAATGGTCGGCGATGAATCTGACATGTTGAAGTCAGACAAGCCACCTTCAGGCGATGAATCTGGCTCCTCAAAGTCAGACAAGCCACATTCAGGCAATGATTCTGGTATGGTAAAACCAGAAGAGCCAGTTGTTGAGGTAAAAACTGAGAATTCTGGTTTAACAATGGATGAGGCAAATTTTCCACCATTGTTGAACAAGAATTCAAAATCACCCAAGGACCGTCAGGCTTGGGTGAAACTCTTTAAATAGAAAAACCTGACTTGCCGGAACTCCCAGGTTGGTAATTGGGGAGTAGGAATCGGCACATTTCTTGAGAAATTCACGAAAGTGATATTTCGTCTTACAAGTGGTAAATCAGGGACATTAAGTTGTACTTGATTTTCTACAAGTGATATTTGAGGTTTGATCTTAAAATGTTAGTTTTTACAAGTGGTTGAAGAGAACAAAGTGATGAAAGATCCCCGAATTTGTGAAATGACACACAAAACTTATTTTCCGGAAAAACCATTTGATTAAAACAAACTTAAGTGTTTTGAAATCATAATGGGAAAATAGTTTGTTGTGAGGGGGAGTTCTGATTGTTTATGCCAGGTGGATAGAGAATTGAAGTGATTCTCATCAAGTTGTCAAGTTTGTAGAGTTTGTTTCAAATTTTCCTAGAAAATCAAAATTTAAACATATTTTGATTTTAGGGGGAGAAAAATTTAAAAAAAAAAAATTAGAAAATTTGAAAATGTCAAAAACATTAAAAAAAATTCAAAATGAGTTTTGTTGAAACAAGAGGAAATGATAGAAAATCAGTGGACTATCACAGCATGCTAAAGAAATGTAAAGTCTAAATGTGATAAACGGTCTCACTAACGATGTGACGGTAGGCTCAGCTAGATTAGTAGATTTGCGATAACGATACAAACTTAAATGAAAAAGCCTAGTTCTAGTGGGAAACATGGTCGAAAGCATAGTACTTAGTTTTGTCCTTCTTGATTGTGTGCCTACTCGGTAATCGCTGATTGTCGAAAGACATAAAACTGGTTAAGTTTGTGAACTTTCACAACTTTGCTAAAAAGTCGCTGTGATTGTGCATTTTATTTTGCAAAGATTTAAATTTGTCTTATTTCTTTATTTTGTTTAAGCATCGGACATCCTCTGCGTATACGTGAGTATCGACCTGGATGTTGTTGCCTAAACGTTCTGCTTTATTTTCTTTGGTGTTTCGTTTAAGCTTTGGATCACCTCTGCGTATACGGGAGTATCGACCTGGTGGTTAAAGCCTAAACAACTTCAACTTATTTTTATTTTCTTATTTTGTTTAAACATTGGACTTTCTCTGCGTATACGGAAGTATCGACCTGATTGTTAATGTTTAAACATTCTGCTTTATTTTCGCACAAATCACAGTTGATAAAAGTTTAAAGGCATTATTTGAGTCAGTGTATTGCATGATGAGGGGATATGCTGAGATCGTGGGGTCCATGAGAATTTAGTGCTATCTAAATATATCTAAACGTATCGGTAAGCATGTCGAAAGTTTTTAGATTGAGCTTAAGAGGACAAACATATCGTCAATCAACGTGAATCGTTTAGAGCTTAAAATGAAATCAAGCTTAACAGTGCTAGTGATTGGTCACAAAAACTGATATGATCCTCTTTCGCAAACTCACAAAAATATGTGTGTACATATTTCATGTTTGCATTTAATTTCTGTTATTGCATTTATATTTCATATTTTGAAAAATCCAAAAAGATTTTCGACAACTGATGTTGAAAAGGTAATATTCAAAATCTCAAAGGCTAAACAAGATGAACAGTTGGGTTAGTTAAATGGTTTGAAATGTTTAAGATGATTCATTAAGTTGAATCAGAATTTGATATGTTTCAAATGTTTAAAAAAAATTTAAATGAAAATGATTCTTAAATGTTTAGTTGATTCAATAAGTTGAATCACAAAAGTGTTGGTTTGTAAATTGTGTGTTTGAGATGTGTAGGTTTCTGATCCTGTTGCTACAGAAAGCCAGGAGATGCATCAGAACCTGAGAAGAGCTTAATCTGAAAAAGCCAGGATTTGATTTCAATGGTGATAACAAATTCCAGACAGCGATCCCAGCTTGATGAAAGGGGGAGTCTGATGAGAGTTAGAGCCAGAGAAAGATCCGGGTACATGATTCCAGGAAAAGTTCCTGAAGAAGACCGATAGAAAGAGAAAAGCCCAGAGACCGATCGAGATTGAAGAGTTGTTATGTTGAAGACTCTCACTGAAGATTCCGTCAACATTCAAGGGGGAGTCTGTTGGTGCAGTTGTCTGTCGACTACATCTTAGTTCGAGTCTTAGGTTAGAGATGATTGTATAGTGAAAGAAAATCAAGAAACACATAAGTTAGATAGGTCCGCTTATGTGTCATTCATGACAGGTCCGCTTATACGGACATGCAGGTCCGCTTATATGGACATGCAGGTCCGCTTATACGGACATGATAGGTCCGCTTATACGGACATGATAGGTCCGCTTATACGGACATGACCATATAAGCGAACCCATCAGCCTATAAATAGGCACACTTGAGCGGATCTAGAGAAGTGTACGTGTGGTCTTGTTTGGTACGGCGAAGCCCTGCCATTTTGTCTCTAGAGCTTGTAATTGTTAGAAGATCAATAAACGAGACGTTAAATAGTGAAATCAAGCTAAACAAAGACTGAATCAATGAATTCCGCCTCTGATTCAGTCTGAGCACTCTTCTGATCGACTCGTTAGGTCGCATAACGTTCCTACAAATTGGAGATAAAGACCCTTCATTTATCGGTCCCGTGAGTGGATTGGTGCCATTGAACTAAGCTTTGTTTTGGACAAACTCCTTGGTGTAAGTTTGCCCATTCTTTTATTTTCCAAGACTTTTAAGATTCAAGTATTATTAAATCTTAATGCTGTTAATATTTGGAATAAGGAATTGTTAAAAGTCACCTTCAAAGTGTTTTGTCATGTTAAGAATAATCGTTTGATTAAAGTTAGGGACAGTTATGGTATTTTTCATTAATCTCAATAATCAGTATTGGTTAGTTTCTTACATCTACATCTTACGTGATTATCCAAATATGATTATTATTACCCAAAATAGTTAAAGAAATTAAAACATAAAGGACATTCGCTGTAATTTTGTTGGTTAAAGGACAACGACTGAACTTTTGTTAAAACTTTAAGGACGTAAAATGTAGTTTACCCAATTTTCATAGTAAGATGATCAACATAACTTGTATTACATGTAACAGGTAAGCTGCAAGGTCATAAATGTCAGATCTGGAGACGAATTACCTGAAAAATGTAGAGAACTCATAATGCATTTTGAGACCCAAGGAACAATTATATGATGTTTTGATTTGGATGTTTATTATGAGGACCATCGGATGTATAAATGTTTACATTTTAATGTAATGGAAACAAGTTATAAATTGTTATGTTTTTATGAAATGGAATAGCCGAATGCAAATGCAAATGGACACTACACAAAAAAAGCCATCTAGTGGCACACATTTTTAATGGCATTTAGGTTTTGTGTCACTAATTTTTGTTTTTAATGGCACTTTAGGTATTTAACACATACATTTAGTGGCATTTAACTTTTATGACACTAATATAGGCTTTTAGTGGCATTTTGCATATGCCACCAAAATTTTCTATATATTTTAATGGCACTTTGCCTGTGCCACAAAAATTTTTGAACAACTCGTTTAAAATTTTTACCATTTCCCTCTTTGAAACCTAAAAAATTCCCTAAAAATTTCTTCTACTTTTTTTACCAAAAATCAATTTCCCTCCCCAAATTATTTCATTTTCCCGCTCATTCCCCTAAGGGGGGACAAGGTGCCTCGTTGTCCCCATTTCTTCACGCGTTGTAAGTGTGGAACACCACCGCCACCGGTGTTGATCACTAGGACTAGGTCATGTGTGTTGGTACCCAAAAGAACCTGATTTAGCTAATTTAGTGGCTGTTTGGTAGGCTCTTAATGATTCTATTAAGAGACTACCTCCGAATCGGTCGTGTTAAACTTAAGATCGTTTGGTTCACTACGATAAAACATCTTAATGATTCAGTAGTAGGCCTCTGAATCGGTCATTTGTAAAACATAACTGAATGAAAAATTGGCCCTGATTACTCCTCTGCTCTTCTTGTGGCCTATACCCCTCACTCCATCTTCTCCTCTCGCTATCCACATACACAACCAACATCTTCGCTTGATTTTTGCGCAATTCCAAACACAAACAGGTACGATTTATGTTTCCCTAATCAATTTACGTTCTTCTGTTTCCCTACTCTCGTCAGTTTCTGCTCTTTTGGTTGGCTGTGAACGAATTAGGGTTTCAGATTCAACCATGTTAGGTTGTGAACGAAATAGGGTTTTGAATGGCTAGGCTTAGAAGCTATTTGACTGTGTATGTGTGTTTGTTTAATTTTGTTAGATTTCTTGATGAATTTGTTTACCTTTTGAATTCTGGTTCATAATATTCATAGTGACAAATGCTCTATTTTTACTTGCTTTCTAATCTTCTTCCCATATGATTATAACTAATAATATATATAAAGCTTCAATCTTGTTAGGTTAGTTCATATTTATGTTTCATTGATCCTAATTTCCCTTTTACTTTTAATGTCAGTTTGTTTTTAGCCTAATGAATCTTGATCATAGTATATCTTCGCCCTTATCTTGATCTAATCGACTGTTTTGTGTCTATTTATAAGATTACGGATGCATTTTCTTAGATTTTATTGAATTATGTGATGTGTTTGGATACAAAATATTTTAAACTAGTTCATGGTCGATTTGACTTACAGGGTGATTTTTTGGTTCACTTTATGGATATTGCCCGTGATAAACTTGCTAAAACACCAAATGAGATCTCTGTTGAGAAGCTTCAGGTCTACATCATCCACTTACCTTGTCTTATAGTAATACTATTAACGGTTGTTATTTATTATCCACTTTTGATGGTGAATCTTAGATCTTATCATGTTCATACTTGTTTCATGTAAACTTGTATGTGGTGGTGTTTTTGTATATGAATAACATTCAGAAATATAATACACTCGGACTGATTAAGCTGATACTTGGGTTTGATCTCCAGTCTCTCTTAGACATTGCACCGCGTTCAACAGCTGCTGCAGCTGATCCTTTGCATGAAGACGTCACATGTTCTGTGGTTGGTAACATCATTAGACAGTCTAACAATTGCAGTAATATTTTGTTAATGAGGCATTATGTCATTTTGGTTTCAGGACTCATGTTCTTTACTAAAGAGATTGAGCACCCTCAAAGATCTACAAACAGGTGAGACAGTGGCAGAGACCGAAGAGCCCTTGAGTGTTACTGGTGTTGAAACCTTTTCTGTTAATTACAAGGTAAATATCATCTTTTCTTCTTTCTGTGTTTATCATATTTACAGGTTAACGGGCAATTTTCTTCTGTTTCAGGTTCAATGGCCATTATCACTTGTGATATCAAGAAAAGCTTTGACAAAATACCAGTTGATCTTTCGGTTTTTGTTTCACTGCAAACACGTGCATCGGCAACTTTGTGCAGCATGGGAAGTACATCAAGTATGTGACTAAATATAATTACCATCAATTATTATTCAAAGAATTTAATGATTTATATCGTAAATTATACTTTTATTGTTGTATGGAGCACGCGCACGTGATAGGCATGGAACCACAATCTCTACATCTTCAATATTGTGCCGTAACATGCTTAAGTTTATAAATAGTCTCCTACATTATCTAACATTTGAGGTAAAAATAAACTTTTTGTCTATGATCTTTCACATTTTGAAACTTAAATAAGGGGTCAATTTGGGTTAGTCTTACATTTGATGGGTAGCTAAAAATGGAAAATGGGCCAAATGTTTGCCCTAAGTGTATTTTTAATGCCAAAAATATCCTATTTCATTTTATTTTTAAGAATTATAATATTTCTTAAGAAGTTAATGCTTTTGGGCAAAAACTGTTTTGAATCAACCCGAACTGGCCTGTACAAAGAACTACCCTTTTCAACCCATTTTGTCCTTATTATTATTTTTTATTTAAGAATTTCTTGGACATTATCGTGGTTATTATCTTTATGATTGAATAGCAGTTTTGTATCTTCCTTTTAGGTTCTTGAACCAAATTGGCATGTTATGCATAATAAACTCGAGAATGCAAAGAGCATAGATGAGGTATGCGTTGATTCCTCTTTACTTTTGACATCTTCTATAATGTATGTATTTACTTTTATATTTTTCTCCATTCTTTCCTCTTCAGTTAAATTTATTATTACGTAAATCATCTTAGTCTAACCATATCTTTCTATGAAAACAGGTAATCCAATATCATGACTTTTTCATGGAGAAGTGTCTCAAGGAATGCTCACTTCTTTCACCAATCCTCCTCAAGGTTGGCATTATTCCTTATTCATATTGAGCTCTATTTTCCGAAATATAAACATATGAATCTCAAAAAAAAAAAAAAAAAAAAAAAATGGAATTACTAGTCCAAATGTTTTTTTTTTTTTCGCATCTGGATCCAAATGGTTTAAAATCTTGCCATTTTCATCCGGCTCGTTAACTCCATCCATTTTTCTCCGTTAAGTCAGGGATATTTTCTCCTTTCTTGTTAACTTAAAGGGCAATTTGGTCTTTTTTACTTTATGTACAAGCATTTAGCATAACGTACAAGTATTCGAAAGACCGAATTGCCCTTAAAGTTAACAAAAAGGGCAAAAATACCCCTGACTTAACCGAGATAAATGAATGGAGTTAACGAGCCGGATGAAACTGACAAGATTTTAAACCTTCTGGATCCATATGCGAAAAAAAACCTTTGGATGAAAGTCGCAAAACTGGTCAAACCTCAGGGACGAAAGCGGCATCTTACTCTTCTTTTTAATTATATTTGTGAAGTAAAGGCCTCTTAGTGACACCTGCAGGAATTAGTGCATTTGAGTTAGAATACGAGCAGTGGGTTGAAATACAAAATAAAAAAAACTACCGCTTTAAAGTCAGCATTGCATTCAGCTTTACCCGATCCCGAGCTTGATATAGTTGTCAAGGACACGTCAAACCACTACGCGAATCTATTCAAAAGGGGGTGGCGGCGCAACTGGTTGCCCGACTACCTGCCATTGCTTTGTAATTGCCCTTTTCGTGTGGAATGATATTGCAGTTACTTTAAAACAAAAAAAAAAAAAAAAAAAAAGTGGGTGATTTAGTTAGTGCTTAGACCATGGGGTGTGGTTTGGGTAGTTCCTTTGGGGACTATCCGCCACGTAGGCGCCACGTCACATTCGATGGAGGACCATCCAAAGGGGACTACCCAAGGGTGTGGGGGACTACCCAAATTTAATAAAAAACTAATATATAATAAAGGAGAGAGAGCGAGAGAGAACAACTTGAGGTGACCACCTTTCCACCAACCAAACTCCTCGTCGCTTCTGTCTTCCAGGCGACGTTTGTGACGTGACGGCCCCGGAGGGGGCGGTGTGGGACGTGGGGGACAAGCCGGAGACCGGGGAGGGGGGGGGGGGGACGTTCCCTACACCCTTCCGTCTCATCTATCAATCAATAAAGTTTTTCCCACTTTCGTTGAGTAACCAACTGTTGTGGTACAGTTGGCTGCATACCGATCATGGGTGCTGGTCTATTAGATAATATTGATTGTTTACAACTTGTATTATAATAATCCTGTGCATCTACTTCAATCCTTAATAATTTATAGAATGAAATGTCATTTTCATTCCTGAGGTCTCGCCAGTTTTGCGACTTTTGTCCAAAGGTTTGTTTTCCGCTCTTTTTCTAAGCAAGATGTTAGCAACCTTAAAATGTGTATGTTCATATATCTTGTTAACATATTTACATACATTTAACTATACCAAGGAACCATTTTTTTTTCCTTTTACGATAACGTATTTCTGTACTAGCATTTCTTATATTTATATGTTGTAGGTCCCTTGTATTGGTTCTTTGGTCTCTAACAACTCTCTACCTTAGCATTTTCAAGAAGACATAATGATGGTAATTACCTTTAACTATTTTCCAATATTAAATGGATATGCTTATGTTGTTGTAAACTTATTATGAAACTGATAAAACTTTTCATTTTACAGGGCAAGAAAGATGTTTGGATAATTGATCTTCAAATTTATTGTTGACATTGCAGTTAAGGTAATATGTTGGTTTTTGTCTAATTGTTAAATGTCAGGCCATTTTCTTATACACGTTTTGTTTTGAATCAAGAATAATGAATTTATAAATTAAAGAACTTTTAGATTTTTTTTATGAACTAATACTAATGCTTTTTTATATGGTTGATGATGGCAGGGTAGATATCAATCTATGAAGAGAAGCTTTTGAGTTAAGTTTTATGATAGTGAATTCCTCACCCCAAAAGAAGGTTTAGGCCTCTCGTGTAAACATTTAGAATTTGGAATATGTTACTTGTTACACAATGTTTTGCTAACATTTGGAATATGTTTCGGATCGAACTTATTATTGAAGTTATAATATTATGATTTCTACATTTACATTTATGGAACTTTTATTTAGTATTTTATATCGAAAATGTGATTTGTGGCAAAATTATTTGCCACTGAAATAATATATTAAATTAATTTAAAACAGTTTTACGACACAAAATTTGTGCCACTAAAACTAGTATATGGATATATATGATTACTTTTAAGAGGCATAAAAATGTGCCACTAAAGTCCTTTATTTATATTGTGGCAAAAAAAAGTGCCGCTAAAAGCCCAAAACTTTTGTGTGGCAGATCCAAAAAGTGCCACTAAAAGGCTTTAGCGTCAGCGCTTCTAGTGGCACTTTTTTTGTGTGCCGCACATTCCAACATAGGTGTTTAGTGGCACTTTTTTGTTTTGTTGTGGCACTTTTTGTATGTCACTATATGGCATTTTTTTGTAGTGGGAATACCATAAATGGTAGCAAAATGTTGGTAAAATGTGATAAAGCGGTAGCAAAAAGGTGGCAAAATAGCGGTAGCAAAATGGTGACAAAACAAAACGTGGTAGCAAAACGGTGACAAAAAGCGGTAGCAAAAAGGTGGCAACATAGCGGTAGCAAATCGGTGACAAACAAAACGTGGTAGCAAAACGGTGACAAAAGGCGGTAGCAAAACGGTGGCAAATCAATGGTAGCAAAATCGGTAGCAAAAAATAAAACGGTAGCAAATAGGTGGCAATAGGGCATTTGCTACGTGTGCTTTTGCCACCGAGTTTTTGGTGGCAAAAGGGTGGCAAAAGAGCAATTGCTACCGTTTTGCGACCGAAAATATGGTAGCAAATACCTTATTTTCTAGTAGTGCTTATCATCTGGGTATCATGGTTGTATCAAACCGTAAAAACAAAACGGAGACGAAGTCTAGATCTTCCATGATACCATACATACGTGTACATATTGCATTCGACCTCAATAAGTGATCAACAATCACATATCCACAAAATACGTGATAATATATCACAGATTTATCCGGGAGTCAAGTTCGTCTCTTTGCTGTACGAAAGTACTGACCTGTTCACGGACTTGCTCCTGTGCCCTCATGCATATGAAAATCAAGTTTCTCATCAATAAGTGATTCTATCACACAGGGCTTGTTTTCAATCAAAATAAGTGAGTTTCTCACATTCTTTTATACGGTCAAACGGATGATAAGCAGTATACTCACCGGTAAGATGAACTCTTGTGAATACCTTGATACGGGAATGTGTCGTGTGTGGATGAACACCGGTCGGTAAGTATAAATCATACCTTAACGTATCCCCTAAACATGATTACATCTGATAAGTTGAGCTTATGTGGACAACAATACCGATAATTGTTATAGGATGCTTATCTAATTGTTACCTAAAAGAACAACAAGAGCGTTTTGACATGACCCTACACTGATATGATTCTCTTACCCTCGAAACTCGCAAAAAGATTGTTCGTAAATATTTATTTACTGTTTTCAGTTTCTGCATCTTTGTATATATTTATTTATTTCTTTCCGTCTTTACATTTGAAAAATGAATAATTCCAAAAAGATTTTAGGTGTGTTTTAATATAAACTTTATAAAATCCAAAAAGATTTTGCTTCTAGTTTATTTTTGATCGACCGATGTTGGAACTCGAGCCTATCCTACCCAAAATCCTGATTCTAAGCCGGAAAACAATTGCACCTTCATAAATTGTCGAAGTTAACAAGTTTTGAAAGTAAGGGATTAAAAATTGATCATTTTCTAAACTTTCAAACTGTTGTCAGTCGGTGTTTAAATGAGATTTGATCTCATATGTGTCTTTTGTTTAATTTGTCTAAATTCCAAGCGGTTGTTCTCATTACGTGTTTAGCTTTCTTGTATGTGCAGATGCGACATCAGAACCAGCTAAAGACGAAGAGAACGTGTCAGATGACAAGCCGTAAAGTAAAGACACGACGTTGATGCAATCAGAAAATTAAGATGATCGGGTTGCAGTTGACCACTTTTCAACACCACAAGGATCTAAAGTTTTGAAGTTCAAAAGATTCACGAGCATCATTCAAGGGGGAGTTTGTTGATACACTCCCTGATTATGTCACGTGAAGACTTTGAAGATCCACCAACACAAAAGACATGGAAGACGAACCATCACGAGTAGCGTCCAAGGGGGAGTTTGTTGGTACACTTTATGTGGACACGACTCGACTCGGTTCGATTTGGTTCGGTTCGACTCGGTTAGGTCCGGCTCAAGCCCGACGTCACGACATTCCTCAGTCGTGCGCCCAAGAGTTCGACACGCGAAGCACGGAGCGCCGCAAACTAAGTCCCGATGACACATCACCATGACATCATCATTGTGATGTCATGATGATGTCACATGGTTGAAATTATGGAAAGATGACAACGTTACCAACATCTGGGCCGTAAATCGTTTAGTATTTTGGGCTTTGACTTGTCTTTGGGCCAATCAGTTCCATGTGGGCTTGCATTTGTTCTGGGCTTATTATCATATGACGAAAACACATGATGGGACGAAATCAAGGTGATTTCGTCGATGATGATGGGTGTTCGTTGGCTTCTGGATTTCGTCAAGCATGTTTCAGTATAAATACTTGTAACACACACACTGAGAGTTTACAGAGACCAATTGTAAACACCGCATTGTAACCGTTTTCTAGCATTAATACATTGAGTGTTAATCGTTGAATATTGTGTCTTACGTGTTCGTAACTTGGTTTAACTTACCCGTTTGGATTCTGCACTTTCGGGTTTGTCGGAAAACAGGGAATAGAGGTTACTCGATCCTCCGGGTGGACCTACACTAAAGACAAACGTATACATGTCAGAACGCTCCCAAACGAGAAGCAAGATCCGTGAATACGTCTTCACTACATGGAATTGTGAGCGCGCCCATTGGGTGGTTGTACCCAAACTCTTCCTCCGCCTGATGCAGTAAGTCCTGAAACAAAGGTTCGCTTAATAGTGATACCGGGACCACGTGCCGCTTCTTCTCTTGTTCCCCAACATAAATTGCAAAATAGCCTTTCGGGATGTCCGTATATGTTGGAGTTCTGCTTCCATTAGATAATGACCGCCTCAGAATTTTTTTTGCTTGAATAATACGAGGCATACGGATGGCCATATTTTCAAGATAGTGTGAGTCTGTTTCACTTGGAAATGTTTGTTATGGAAAAAAAATCAAAGTATTGCTTCTGGTTGGGTGATATTGTAGATGATTTTCCAGGAAGACGTGGGTGTATTGTGCATGTTGAATGATATATATATATATATATATATATATATATACCAAGAAGATATAATGAGGTACATAATAGACAGGGGCACATGGACGAGAAAACAAACACACATGGTCTTGTATCTTGAAAATAAAATTATAAAGAATTTGTGGACATCGATATTCAATCACAATCCAAACAGGAGATCAACATGAATAATTATATGGCCTTGAGTACAATAAGTAGTGAAGAAGGCCAATGTCACATGGCTTTGTCTTGATGATTGAGTCAACAATTATCACTTGTAGGACACTGTGTCCTCCCACCTAGTGATCTGCATTAGACTTGGTTATCCAAACTAGTGTTTAAACTACAGCTTTAACCACTAACATCGATGCTTAAATATAAAACAAAACGGAAACTACCCTCTAATTCAAGATTGCTGATTGAAAGTAGCAAATATACAGTCTTAATTTCTTAGGGAGTTATGTTTCCAAGGAACCTGAGGGTCCTGAAAATTGTTTATTGACTGCCTCACACTAGCTGATCAACACATAAGATGAGTAAAAACTCAAGAATGCCTTCGTTACGTGGAGGTTTAAGAAGTTCGGTAAAGTTGTTGAGCACTAGCGATTATTATCTTCAATAACTCTGAAGCTCAGTGTTTATGCTGACCTCAAATTCTGGACTGCCACCATTACATCTATCTTTCCTTTTTGTTCCAGTCAGGTGTTTATGTGAACCTCAAACACTAGCTAGCTCATTTAAGAACACTTAAGACTCTATAGTGGGAAGTCTTTCCTTGACCATGGTAATTATATTAATAGAAATTTCAAACATGAGAAACATTTAAACTGAGTCTGTATTGTTAACAAGTTCGGGACTCGTACACGTGTAACCTTGGCTTTATTTCAATGCTTTTTACAAGGCAGGATCTGGATTAGGTATAAACATCTTCTTATTGTCAGGTTTTATCTAAATGTGAGAGCATGTAATTCTCAGTGTAGCTATCCAGTTAAACCTTTTTAACTAGCTACTAACTCGCTTCTTATTCAAATAAAACCATGTTATAAAAATATAGAATACCATGAACTCAAAATAATATCCAAATTAAATTTCATTCATCTGGATCAGTGATCTAAATTTACAACTATAAATGGTTCCTACTGGTTAGATGTTTACAAAACTGTTGTAGATATAGACAGATGTATACAAGTCAAAATGCTCCCAAACGAGAAGCCAGATCTGTGAATACATCTTCACTACAGGGAATCGTGAGCCCGCCCATTGGATGGTTGTACCCAAACTCTTCTTCTGCCTGATGCAGTAGCTCCTGAAAGGTAGGTTCGCTTAGTAGTGATACAGACACCACAAACCGCTTCTTCTCTTGTTCTCCAACATAAATGGCAAAATAGCCTTTGGGGATGTCCATAGATGCAGGAGTGGTGCTACCATTAGAGTGGGACCGTTTGAGAAATTTTCTTGCTTGAATGATGCGTGGCATACGTATGGCCATGTTTTCAAGGAAGCTGGAGGCTGCTCACTTACAAAAGTTGTTGAAGGCAGATAAGAATCGAAGTAGCGCTTCCTGGTGAAAGATATGATGTTGTAGATGAGTTTTGATGTGGTTGTATTGGGAATGCTGAACGCTTTATATAAGAACAGGATATAATGATCATTTCACAATAGACGGTGACATATGGAGGATAGAGCAGACGCACATGGTTTTGGGTCCCTACAATAAAATTATGGATGCTTTTGTGGACACCAATCTCCACTGGCAAGCAAAGAAGGACTATACCAGGAAATATATATGGTCAGAGTTCTTATCACATTAACTAGTGAATAAGAGGACCAATATCACATGCATGTGTCTTGGCATTTCAACCAAAAATTCCATATTGGGTCATTGTGTCTTACCACCTAAGGACCGATGTTTCAGCTGGTTATCCAAATTATTGGTTTGAAAATCGTCCCTGGCCCCTAGGATATTCATTAATTTATTAATTCTCAACAAAGATATATAAAATATAACTCTATGTAAAGTTTGCCCATTGAATATATCAAAAATAAATTAATCATCTCTTGATTTGTAGGGTTTTGCAATACCAAGAACCTCCAGGAAACGTTCTTTGGATGTCTCGTCCAGGTTGATCATTACATATGTCATGCGAACTTTTAGAACATCTCCTTTAAATCACATCTTTGTACATGTAGTCAAGTTGTTGTGTGCTGATTTTTACGTGTCTAATGATTGTAGTGGTCAGATATGTTGCCTTTGTTGTTCCAGTGACATGCTTATGTGGACATTTTTGTACATGTAGTCAAGTATTACACGAATAGGTAAAACTCTAAAAGGTGAGATTCGTTCCAGTGCAAGGTAATTATCATAATTTGAATTTCACTCTGCTGTAATCTGAGACCATATTGTTAACAAATGATGTGAGGACATGTGTTTGTTTTGTTTTAGTTCAGTGAGTGACTTATGTATAATGGATGTCTCTTCCTGGTGTAAAATTTAGTTGACAAAATAAGAAACGTAACTCTCTTTGTTAGTATCCACTTGTTTTCCTTTATCTCTAGCTGATCACTGTTAGAAGATATAAACATAATTTCTATTATATTCGTATACTATTATGTATGTTTGCTATTTTATGTTTATATGACTTATAATTATGTAATTTAGATCGGTATGTGTGAACGGTTATGTTACAAAGGTTGACACCGTTTAAACGGTTTATGTTCCCTCCAAATATTGTTGGCCCGAATTGGATCTTGATCTCTAAATGAGCGTGATTAACAAACAAACTTGAATAACTTGATAATAACCGAATGTATATACAATATCGAATTGAGAGTGTTAGTAACAAATGAATCTATATGTCCCTATTTATAGTTTTCTATGGGTACGAGTGAATGGTTGAGTCTCTTCGTGAAAGGACACGTCTCTTGGATGTATGGTTGTGATTGAAACTTGAAGAGGTGCGATGAATCTTGTCCACTCGATCCAACAGTCGCGACTTTTCTTCTTTTGTGCCTTGTACCCGATCGGCATGGTTGTGAGGGAGAGACACACCCTTTCGCAAAGGGTGGTAGTTTCTAATTTCCGTTTTGTCAACTTCAACCCTTGTAGTTTCTAACCGCTACATAATGTTTATTCTAACTATCTAACTAAGCATGTGATGTTAAGAGATTAACCGGTTTCATTCACCCCCTTAATCTCGAACATCCATGAGTTGCTTCAAATCTTAAATTCCGAGCAGTTCCCTCATTGTAGCAAACTTGATTCTTGCTAGTGCCTTTGTTAGTATGTCTGCTCGTTGTAGTTCTCCACTTATGTGTTCCACAGTGATATCTTCGTTTTCCACACATTCTCTTATGAAGTGATATCGTGTGTCAATGTGCTTGCTTCTTCCATGAAAGACTGGATTTCTCATGAGTGCTATTGCTGAAACATTATCCACTCTGAGTGTTATCTTTTCTTCCTTCCAGCCTGTGATTTCACTTAACAATCTTTTAAGCCATAGTGCTTGACATGCTGCTGCAGTGGCTGCCATGAATTCTGATTCGCACGATGATAGTGCCACTGTTTGTTGCTTTTGTGTACACCAGGTTATAGGTGATTCTCCAAAGTAGAATACCAGACCAGTTGTTCCTTTTCCTTTGTCTGTATTAACTCCAAAACTACTGTCGCTATAACCTGTGATCTTACATCCTCCTTGTCTTTTGTAAATGATTCCATGCTCTTTAGTTCCTTTGATGTAACGTAGTATTTGCTTTACTGCCTTCAGGTGTTGTTCTTTTGGTTCTTGCATGAATCTACTAAGTAGACTGACTGGGTAACATAGATCTGGTCTTGTATGCAATAAGTACCTGAGAGAACCTATCAGGCTTCTGTAGTGTGTTGCATCTACTAGATCTCCTTCTTCAGTCTTTGTTAATTGAGTTCCTGGAGTCATGGGTGTCTTTGTGTCATTGCAGGATAACATATCAGCGTCTTTGAGTATCTTGTTGATATATCCTGTCTGCTTGATGCCTATCTCACCCCCTGTTTGAATTACTTCTATTCCCAGATAGTATGCTAGCAATCCTAGATCGCTCATATCAAATTTATTCTTCATCTGAGATTTGAAGATGTCTATCTCCTTTTTTGACGTTCCTGTGACTATCAAGTCATCAACGTAGACTCCAACTATTAATGTAGAAGCTTCACTTGTTCTTGTATAGATTGCATTCTCTAAAGTGCACTTCTTGAAGTTAAGTGACTTTAGGGTTTGATCTAACTTTGTATTCCAAGCTCTTGGTGCTTGTCTCAATCCATACAGTGCTTTTGATAATCTGTAAACCTTTCCTTCATTTCCTGGCTTTATAAATCCTTCTGGTTGTGATACATAGACTTCCTCTTTGAGGTCTCCGTGCAGGAATGCAGATTTCACATCTAGATGATGTACCTCCCAACCTTGATATGCTGCTAACGCCAACATTAGTCGTACTGTTTCCATACGTGCTACTGGTGCAAAGACTTCGTCAAAGTCTATTCGGTGTTGCTGGACGTATCCTTTTGCAACTAGCCTTGCTTTGTGTCTAACAATGTTTCCGTTTGCATCCTTCTTAGTCTTGAATACCCATTTTAAGCCTATTGCCTTGTGATCCCTTGGCAACTCCGTCAGTTTCCAAGTGTTATTCTTGTTTATCGAGTCTAACTCGGCCTTCATTGCTTCAATCCATTTTCTGTCACTGGATGCTTCCTTGTAATTCCTTGGTTCTTCTTCAGCGAGTAATAGGTCATGTGGATCTAATTGTATTTCTTCTGTTTCTTCATACAAGTCTTCGAGACTTTTCAGTCTTACCGGAGTGTCGCTAATACTTTCTGTTGTACTTTCAGAAGTGGATGGACTTCTACTTGATAAATTGCTTGAAGTTCCTGTTGAGTTCTGATTGTATGAATGTGCTGGCGGGGTTATATAGGAGTCTTGTCCTTCTGTCTGATCTACTCCTGAATCGTCATGATGTGACCCGCTACTGCCTGGACTACTTGGTTCATTTTCTTCTAATTCTGGTGGTATGTCATCTTCTTGAATGACAAAGTTTGTCCATTCGGGATTCCCTGAATCTACCATCTCCATATAACTATTCCAGTTCCATGGTTGACCTTCCATGAACTTTACATCTCTACTGACACATATCTTGTTCTTTGCTGGATCATATAATCTGTATGCCTTTGATCCTTCTTCTATTCCAAGGTAAACATAGGTGCACTTCTATCATCTAACTTCTTTTGTTGAAGTGGTAATACCTTAGCGTAAGCAGTGCAGCCAAAAACCTTCAAGTGTTCTAAATTTGGCTTCCTTCCTTTCAATGCTTCATATGGTGTCTTGTTTACCAGGGCTTTTGTTGGAACCCTGTTTAGTACGTATATCGCGTGTCGTATTGCTTCACCCCAAAAGTTCTGTGGCATGTTCATTGCCTTTAGCATACTGCGAGTAGTTGACAACATCGTCCTGTTTCGCCTTTCTACTACTCCATTTTGCTATGGGGAATATGGTGCTGTAAGTTGTCTTGCTATGCCGTTGGTTTTGCAATACTTGTTGAATTCAGCCGATGTGAATTCACCTCCTCTATCCGTCCTTAGCATTTTTAACTTGGTCTGCGCTTCCTTTTCAACCTCTTCCTTGAACTCCTTAAATGTTTCGAATGCTTGATCCTTGGAAGTCAGCAAATATGCCCACATGTAGCGAGTACAGTCGTCTACAAGTAAGAATATATACTTCTTCCCAGCATGTGTTGGTGGAGTTATAGGACCACATAAATCTCCATAGACTAAGTCCAGAGGTTTTAAAGATCTGAACTTTGCCTGATTTGGAAATGGTGCCCTACTATGCTTTCCTAATAAGCATGCGTCACAGACTTGACTAGCATGGCTTATTTGGGGAACTCCATGTACCAAGTTCTTACGAGTCATTTCTTTAATAGCGTCGAAATGTAAATGGCCTAACCTTGCGTGCGATAACCATGCTGTGTCTTCGGTCTTTGATAGTAAGCAGATTGGTTTTCCCGTTTTCAGTTTGACTTTGTACAGCCTGTTCTTCATTCTCTTTACTCGCATTAGTAGCTTTCTATTTCGATCTCGGATAGTAAGTAAATCTCCGTCCATAACCACTTTGCAACTGATTTCTGTAAGTTGTCCGAGGCTCAATATATTGGTTTTTAGACTTGGAATGTAGTATACATGTGAAACAATCTTTTGTTCTTGATTCAGACATTCCAGTAGTATTGAACCTTTGCCTTTAATTTCTACGTGTGACCCATCATCAAACCGTACTTGCCCTGTCACTGTTTCATCTAACTCCTTGAAGTGACTTCGCACTCCTGTCATGTGGTTGCTTGCCCCGTTGTCTAAGTACCATAGATTTTCATTTTCTGAGGCGTAATTTGTTGGTCTTATACGTTCCTCGTTTAGCAGAGCCCTTTCTTGAACATTTTCTTCTTGTATTGCCATTAGCAATACGGGTGCTTCGTCTTCCTCGACGAGGTTTGAGTGTTCTTGCACTTCGTCTTTCTCAGAACAGTCCTTTTTGTAGTGTCCAAACTTTTGACACTTAAAACATTGGATCTTACTCAGGTCGGTTCTCGCAAACTTCCTCCATTTTCTAGAACTTCCATTTCTAGGTCTGGATGTAGATCCTTCGTTTCGGGGACTTTGCCTATTTCCGTTGTTACGCCAATTTCCACGCGTCTGGTTAAATCTACCACGACCGCGGTTTCCAGATTGCCTTCCTCTGGTGTTATCATTATGTGTGAACATAAGCCTATCTTGGCTTTCTCCTTGATTTCCTTTCTTTAACTTGAGTCGTTCTTCATACGTCTTTAGTCTTCCAACCGCTTCCTCTAGCGTCATAGTTTCTAGATCGGAGTATTGTTCCATAGAGGCAACGATTTAAGTAAACTTATCCGGTACGCCATTTAAGAGTTTGCGTACTAGACTTGGTTGACTCAATGTCATTCCTACTTCAGTTGCCCGGGTAACGATACTATTAATCTTTGCGGTAAACGAATCAATAGTGTCGTCATCCTTCATTTGCAACAATTCAAATTCTGACAATAACGTGTGCATACGCGCCTTTTGTACCCGATCAACGCCAACGTGTGTAACCTTTAGATTATCCCAAATCTCCTTTGCAGTTTTACAACTTGCAACTTGCAATACAACGTCTTCTGGTATTGCTTGAAACATATATGCAATTGCAGACTTATCTTTCTTGGTGTCTACCGTTGCATTTTCTGCTGGTTCAATCGTTTCCCACAAACCATTCGCTTCAAGAATTGTCTTGATACGAATAGCCCAAACTGTATAGTTTGTTGGTTTCAGAATCGGACACTGAAACTGGGAAAGAGAATTTCCATCTTTCTGAATTATTATCGGACTTTGTTCGGATGTTCCTGACATGACTTCTTGCCGAACAAACTTCACTTTTACTAAACTTTTACTTTCTTGGTTTCAATAAATCTCAAGCCCACGATTATCCGAATTGTGTAACAATCAAACAACCAAACAATCTAATTCGCACTAAAACCCCGGAATCAAACAAACCCTAGATTCCTAACCAACCCTTCGGTTCAAACGATTACCCTAAAACCGAAATCAAAAATTCTGAATTGAACTTGCGAATTGAAAAAACGAAATTGAAACCTGATCGCGAATTCCCTGCGATGCCTTGCGATTCCCACGCCTAGAGCCTGACGCTCTGATACCAATTGTTGGCCCGAATTGGATCTTGATCTCTAAATGAGCGTGATTAACAAACAAACTTGAATAACTTGATAATAACCGAATGTATATACAATATCGAATTGAGAGTGTTAGTTACAAATGAATCTATATGTCCCTATTTATAGTTTTCTACGGGTACGAGTGAATGGTTGCGTCTCTTCGTGAAAGGACACGTCTCTTGGATGTATGGTTGTGATTGAAACTTGAAGAGGTGCGATGAATCTTGTCCACTCGATCCAACAGTCGCGACTTTTCTTCTTTTGTGCCTTGTACCCGATCGGAATGGTTGTGAGGGAGAGACACACCCTTTCGCAAAGGGTGGTAGTTTCTAATTTCCGTTTTGTCAACTTCAACCCTTGTAGTTTCTAACCGCTACATAATGTTTATTCTAACTATCTAACTAAGCATGTGATGTTAAGAGATTAACCGGTTTCAAATATAACCGTCACTAACCGACACTATAAATGTACATTGGCCGGCAGTTATGTCCGGTACCAAGAAACAATTTCATTCGATATTGTATTCCAAAAATCCTTGTCTGTTCTTTGGATAATCATGGTTTCCCAAACAACAAATAATTCCGCTGCAAATGCAAGTTCATTTCTAACAAGTGGTATCAGAGCCACTTCTGAAAGAGAAGAGATCCAGGGAGAAACGTCAACAACACTACCATGTCTGCACTGTTCGAATGAGGTTAGAGAGCGACGAAGATTTCAAAGAAGGTGTTATTATTGCAATCTTTCAGGGCATCAGATTGCACAGTGTAAGAAGAAGGAAGAAGATGAGGCCTCTCAACTCATTCGTTTAGAGATAAACACGAGATCACAATCTCAGAAGGGGACTGATGATATTAAACAATTTGATCGGAGTTCAGAGTTTATGGTGGTCGGCACAGACGGAAGTTACTGGTCGGATATCTGGTACGTTAGCAAGTCATCTAAACGACACTATTCCGGGAACATTAACATGTTTAAACGAATCAAACAACTTTATGAAGTCGAAACAAACACTGGGGAGTGTAATTTTTATTTCATTCAAGGAATTGGTGTTGTTGAAATGATTTCCGGAGTAGAGAAATTACGAATGCAAAGCGTATTTTTCACACCAGATATTGATCGAAACGTACTCAGTTTTGATCAATTGACAACACAAGGTTACACCGTAAAATTCATGGGTGATAAATGTAAAATATATCCAACATTTAGCATTCCTACAATAGATAAAAGAAATGATTCTGCATGTTAGACTTGTACTTAGCAGTAAAAAGAGAGGGTGGTCATCGACGGGTAACAGATAATCATATGTGGGCAGTGATAGCAAAAGACATGGGTCTTGATTATGATGATGCAGAACTGATGAGGCTTATGTACGCTATGTATTTAGACGTGCTGGTTTATTACTACAAGATCAAATGTATTCAAGGCACTGCTGAAGAAAAGGAAGTCGGTGAGGATACCGGTGCAGAAAGAAGAACCAGAAGCATGGAACTTATTGCAGGAACAAGTGGACAAGCTGCTGCAGAACAAGAAGTAGGAACAGATGAACATTTCGCGTTATATGCTGGCAATGATTGGAAAGGATTAAGGAGGTTGCATACGAGAAGAAGGTTCGATTTTCAGAGAGCCAAGGCAGCAGTAGATGATGCTAACATAAGTGTTCTGGCACATTCTCGTAAACGAAATCATGTTTAGGGGAGTGTGTTATAAGATATAAACATAATTTCTATTATATTCGTATACTATTATGTATGTTTGCTATTTTATGTTTATATGACTTATAATTATGTAATTTAGATCGGTATGTGTGAACGGTTATGTTACAAAGGTTGACACCGTTTAAACGGTTTATGTTCCCTCCAAATATAACCGTCACTAACCGACACTATAAATGTACATTGGCCGGCAGTTATGTCCGGTACCAAGAAACAATTTCATTCGATATTGTATTCCAAAAATCCTTGTCTGTTCTTTCGATAATCATGGTTTCCCAAATAACATATAATTCCGCTGCAAATGCAAGTTCATTTCTAACAAGCTTTGTATTTTTAAGAAAACCAGCAATTAAAAAAAGTAAAGATTCCTTCAAATCAAAAATACATCCAAGTTAAATTTCATTCAACTGGAACAATTCTCTATTTACATCTATCTATAAAGTGTTCCTAATTGTTAGCTGTTTACAAAACTGCGGTTATAAAGACAAACGTATACATGTCAGAACGCTCCCAAACGAGAAGCAAGATCCGTGAATATGTCTTCACTACATGGAATTGTGAGCGCGCCCATTGGGTGGTTGTACCCAAACTCTTCCTCCGCCTGATGCAGTAAGTCCTGAAACAAAGGTTCGCTTAATAGTGATACCGGGACCACGTGCCGCTTCTTCTCTTGTTCCCCAACATAAATTGCAAAATAGCCTTTTGGAATGTCCGTATATGTTGGAGTTCTGCTTCCATTAGATAATGACCGCCTCAGAATTTTTTTTGCTTGAATGATACGAGGCATACGGATGGCCATATTTTCAAGATAGTGTGAGTCTGTTTCACTTGGAAATGTTTGTTATGGAAAAAAAATCAAAGTATTGCTTCTGGTTGGGTGATATTGTAGATGATTTTCCAGGAAGATGTGGGTGTATTGTGCATGTTGAATGATATATATATATATATATATACCAAGAAGATATAATGAGGTACATAATAGACAGGGGCACATGGATGAAAAAATAAACACACATGGTCTTGTATCTTGAAAATAAAATTATAAAGAATTTGTGGACATCGATATTCAATCACAATCCAAACAGGAGATCAACATGAATAATTATATGGCCTTGAGTACAATAAGTAGTGAAGAAGGCCAATGTCACATGGCTTTGTCTTGATGATTGAGTCAACAATTATCACTTGTAGGACACTGTGTCCTCCCACCTAGTGATCTGCATTAGACTTGGTTATCCAAACTAGTGTTTAAACTACAGCTTTAACCACTAACATCGATGCTTAAATATAAAACAAAACGGAAATTACCCTCTAATTCAAGATTGCTGATTGAAAGTAGCAAATATACAGTCTTAATTTCTTAGGGAGTTATGTTTCCAAGGAACCTGAGCGTCCTGAAAATTGTTTATTGACTGCCTCACACTAGCTGATCAACACATAATGTTGATACATATTTTGTGGATACGGCTTGGCTCGGCTCGGTTCGACTTGGCTACGAAGTGAAGGCCGTAGTCAAGACAACCTCCTGTCGTGACTCGGTATGCTAGTTACTTCGTAATGTTCATGTAACTGCGTGTGTGCAGTATACATGTTAGTATTGTCTAGATTATAGTTTGTTTGTTGTTTGTTTGTTCTAAGCCCATGCCAAGGCCCAACATAAAGACCCAAGCCCATATGCTTTGGACGAAAACACTTTACTGGGCAAAATGTAAGTTTGGTGAAATCACTATTTTGGTGAAAACCAAATAGGATGAAAACCAAATAGGACGAAATGTCCATATCTTGGATTTCGTCCTATGTGATTTCGGCTGGGACTTGATTTCGTCAGTCCTTTACTATATAAACACAGACAACAGACATAACAAGGTAGAGCACAGAAAGAACTGAATAGATTTCGGAGCAAACACACACAGAGAGTTTATAGGTTTATCATGTAAACACCGTATTGTAACCGTTTCATAGCATTAATACATTGAGTGTTAATCATTAAATCTTTGTGTCTTGCGTGTTCTATCTCGGTTTGCTATCTCGGTTGGATTCCGCACAACCGGGTTGGTTTGTACACAAGGATTAGGCGACTAGATCCTCCCCTAGCCGGACCTACAAGTGGTATCAGAGCCTTGGCTCCTTGGCTCTTCTCCTTGTTAAAACCGAGTGTTTTCGGGTTGTTTTCCGGGTGTTTAAAGTTCTTATATTTTTGGGAAAATCTGTTGAATCTTCGAAATTTCTGGTGTTTGGCTGCTAGTTCATCAGTAAATCTTGCTTAAAACTGATTTGTGAATGGTGTGTTAAGGTTTTTAGTGAAGTTTGGAGCAAATCGGGTTTCGGAAAGTTGTCGGTTTACCGGAAAATTCAATTTTTCTGGGTTGTGTTCATCATATCTTCAACAAAGCTTCAAGTGTTCTTCAAAGTTTTACATCTTTTGATCTTGTTCAATTATTTTTGAAAGTGTTAGTGTCTTGAAAATTGTAATTGGATTATTATATTATTCATCATCATGTGGTTGGTAATTTAAGGAATGGTGAGCCGAAAGTAAGTCTGTTTGTGTCAGGGATAGAAAGTCAAGATGATTAGATATTTGAACCGCACAAGATAGTTGGATAACATAAACAACATTTGGGCTTCTGATTACATGATTTAAATTCTATTTGGGCTGTGTTTCGTTGACTTTCAAAAGCCAAAGTGGAATTCAGTTTCGTCAAAAGGCCCAAATACCAAACTTGTTTCGTCAAAGCCCAAGTAGCCAAAAAGAAGTTTTGTTTCGCCAATTATAAAAAGACTTTTTGTTTCGCCGATCATCAAGCCCAAAAAGAGTGTCTTTTGTTTCGCCGTAGTGTAAGCCCAAGTTTATGAAATTCTGTTTCGTCAAAATTGAAAGCCCATAACTTGTTTCTGTTTCGTCATATTGTTAAAGGAGTATTGGGCCTTTTCGTCGATTGGGCTTTGCTTTTCAAATTAAATCTGTTTCGTAAAAGATAACAAAACAGTTTCAGTTTCGTGGAAACGTGTTTCGTCAAAGACATTTTTTTTTAAACAGAAGGTTTGCATTTGTGATTTAACTGTTTGTTTGAGGTGTGATTTTCAGGTATTCATTTTTCTTGATCAAAAATGAATCCGATTTGGGGTACTCCGGTAAATACAGATATGTATTATGGTACTCCGTCTCCGGATAGCGGAAAGTATAGAAACACGAGTTTATCTCCATCATGGGCCGAATCTCCCACACCACCTCGAATTACGGCAGAACAATGGGCATCGGTTACTAATCAAAAGCAAAGTGAACCGAAAATGACAACAAATTTATATGGCAATCCGATACAAGCTCCTGTAAAGCCAGCTCCACCAACAGATCTGTATGGAAATCCACTTCCACCTTCCTCAAGACCAACGGTTATTCAACCAACCACAGATTTGTACGGCAATCCACTACCTGTCAACAACCAAAGCCAAGCGGGACCATCAAATGCCAACCAGGCACTTGTGGTTCAAGTAGATGAAGGTTGTGATTGGTCAATCCAGTTGAGTGGTGATGCTCCAGATGGAACAGCGTGTTTTGCTGAAGTTGTGAAGGATTTAATTCACACCAGTGGTGGAGAATCTTCCGCCAATGGTGGTGAATCTTCTGAGGATGAAGAGTCTTCTGGTTACAGCAGAAGTTCAGATGAGGAATCCTCGAGTTCAGGCAATGATCATTTGGATGACACGTCAAGTGCGCCAGTTGATGCAGATGTTGATGGGCTATTGGGAGAAGTTGCAGCAGAAAATCATAGAAGATCTATGTTGGTGGATCAAGCTGCTTATTCTTCTTCTTCTCTCCATTCAGCCTTTATGGCTAATGTCGACAGTTCATCAAGTCAGGTATGTGCCGAGGAACCCACTACTGTTATTTGTGATAATTGTGATAGGTTGAGTGTTAAATGTGCTGATTTAGAGGCAAACATGTCTGAGTTGCAAGGCAAACATGATGCTTTACAAGCTAGTTTGTTTGACTTGCAAGACAAACATGTTTCATTGAATGATAAGTGGTGTGAATTGCAAAGCAATCACGAGGCTTTGCAAGACAAGTATGATGTGACATTCATCCACAATCAAAAGTTGACCGTAGATCTTTTTAAGTGCACAGAAGCCAACATGTTTTATGAAAACCATGAAAAGGAATTTAAAACGATGATTGAAACTTTAAGAAAAGATAAAACCGAACTGACAAAAATTGTTTCAAGAAAACAAACGGAAATAAACCTTTACATCAGTAGGCTTGAGATAATGCAAAAAGAGATGGCTTGTGTTAAAACTGAAAGTGAGGCGATCCGACTCAAGTTAGACAGCTATTTAAGCTCTAGCTATATGTTGGATCACATCATAGATGTTCAGAAAGAGAAACGGGATGTCACATGCATTGGATATAAGAAATGTCCACCACCCGTGAGAAACAATTATGATGCCATGCCTGATGAGGAGTATAGAACTCACTTTGAACCATCTGTTCCTTTGGACGTTGAGGAATTTGCAACAGGACTCGGATACAAGAAGGAAGTATCGTCAGATTCGGATGTGTCAGCAGATACATGTGTGTCTTCTGCTGAACAGAATCAGGATCCTCCAGTTGTTGTTGAGGATGCTGATTCTTCTGATGATGAATCCGATGATACTGACTCAGCAAAGTCTGATGCGATGATCAAAGAAGAGGACATACCTCTTGAGAATCACATTCTTTGTGATCAACCTGCAAAACCTTCTGTGATTGCTACAGCCAAGTCTGTTGAATCCTCATCTGGAAGCTGTGAAAGCGTGAACTTGCTTTACACATTGATTGGATCTGATAAAATATATTCAGAAAAGGATTTCCCTATCAAAAATGTCAATCAATCTTTGATTGATAAAGTTTTCGAAGATTCTACCAGTAAGTTTTTGGGAAAGTCGAGCCCAGGAGTTGTAGTAACTCAGTGTGCTCCTATCCCAAAATCCGAAGTTAGAAAGAAATATGGGAATAAAAAATTGCAAAAACAAAACAATCAACGAAAGCAAAATCACGCTGCCCAAGGAAATGGAAAAGGCAAACAGAGCCAAAACAAGAAAACGGACAGGAAGGTAAACTTTGTGAAATCAAAGGGAACGGACAAAATTGAAACTTTTGAAAACAAATCTAACTTAGATTTTGTTAAAGAAGCAACAGTGTTGAAAAGAAATGAACCAAGTAGTTCAAAACCTTGTACCTCGGGGTCACAAAGTTCATCATTATCGGTAAGACGATCACATGATACTTCGGGGTTTGTTGAACGAAGATCATGTTTTGAATGTGGTACAATTGGACATATAATTCGAAATTGTCCGTATCTTCATAAGTTAAAAGCCAAAGTTGATGATCCCCGTGAACGAAATTACTAAAAGCGATCTGTTTCTTCAAAACAAGATTCCCGCCTTGTAAGAGAAAGGGAAAAGAAACAGAAACGCCAACAGGTCAAGGTAATTGAGAAAGCACTTAAAACTGAAGTGGTTCAAAAACAATATAACCAGAAAGTTCAAAATTTTCAAAAACTTCAAACAATCACGAAGTTAAATTTTCCAACAATCAAGCTGGTAAAACTCAACAGATTTGGAAACCAAAACCAGTAACTGTTTCAGGGGGAACTACATCAATTCCGAATCATCGGTAAATGGATGTCACAATATTCGATGATGACGGACGACCCAAGTCTGTGAAGGCTTGGGTCCCCCTCTCCAACTAATCTCTGAATGAGTGTGCAGGATGTTCCAGGAGGAACTGTTGATAGTGTAGGTCCCGAAATCTGAGGATCGATTACGAACCGAATCACTTGTTTATAGTAAACACGGTTACGTGTGCGGAATCCACGTAACTATGCCAAATCAAACATATATAGCATAAATAACAACGGATTAATCAATGAAACACAATCTATTGATTAACGGGATGAGAACCGATTACAACTGATACAAACACAGTTCAGACGGAATTTTGGCAGAGTTTTGTTACTATAGTCTATTTCTCATCTCTGAGTTCAAATGAACACAAAGTGTTGTTTATATAGTCCCTGGCCACTGATATCGACGAAACACACAAGTGTTTGACGAATCTGAACATGGGCCAGACATTGGGCCTGGAACAGCCCAATACATGACGAATCAAGGTCTGATTCGTCAGTTCATGACGAATCAAGGTCTGATTCGTCATGACCTTCAACGAAACAGAAGTTTGAGCATTGGCCTGTTTCGCCATGAAGTGTTCCGACGAAACAGGTCTGTTTCGTCGAGGACTGCAAATGTTGTGGTTTTTCCTGTTAACAGACAGCAACAATCAGCAACACATAAACATAGTAATGACAAAACTACCCTTTAATGCAACATGCATTGTTCATAATACATTACATACCAAAAGAGACAAATAAGTTGTACACAAGTAGATAGGAGGATATCTGACTTGGTCAACATAACATACAGACTCGATAATTAATAAAAGACCATACAAATTACATCGTTAAAACAAGACTAGTTACAGAAACTAAAAATGCATCAACAAACTCCCCCTTGTCTGTTACTCGTCTTTGGTCTTCTAATCTTCCATCAGTGTTGTTCGGACCACGAACTGCCCGAATGAATACCCCTGTAGTAGCAAAAACAAGCTACTCGCTGAAACTTTAACGCTTGACGTGCATCTTGGTCTTCATAGAAAATATCATGACGATATAATCTTCCAATATCAGCTTCAGACATGTTGACGATCCACATCGGATCCAACATCCGGTAATTAGCACGACCATCTCTAAACACAATTACAGCTTCATGAGTATCCGAGTCGTAGCACCACAATGCCATGTCTTCAAGAAAATCCTGCTTCATTGGCATCAATGGGATTTTATCTACTACCCTCGGAGGCTGATATACAAGTTTATATCTGCAAGTGTTGGTGTCCGGATCAAGAGTAAACTTGATCGGTTGATAAACAGGAAATTGTGGCTTGTAGGATTCATCCTTCCAGCCTGTCTTCTTGTTTACTTTCACCAGACGCTCAAATAAAGTAGCGCCATCGTATTTTTCACCATTGATAAGCTGAAGCCTTGTCAACGCAGAAACATCATAGAATGGTAAGGAAAGAATGCTCAGTAGTGAATTGAAATATAGAATCCCATATTCACGTTTAATAGCAATGCAGTGAATATCTTGAACAAACATCCAGCATAAGATCCTTCCACTAGGCTTCTTTTCAAATTGCAGATAGTCTACTTGAGCTTTTTCAGGTAACGGCTTGGACACTTTGGATAAAAACTGTTTTCTCCATTCAGCAAAAGCATTTGTGTCTTTTTCAGATGAATTCCGATTCTTCAAGTGCTCGTCTATGTCATCAATGTTTTCTTTCATCCAATTTTCATCAAATGATGCAAATTCAGTACCATCTTCTCTGACATATGTTGATTTTGGAGCTTCACCTTCAACCACAATTTCATCAATCTCTTCAACATTCGTTGTATCAGTCTCAGTAGACATTTTGTCTATCTCAGCATCATCTACTTCTCTCATAGACTGTAAAATACTCAATTGCTCCGGAGAAAGATCTTCTATTAACTCCCCTTCTTCAAGCAACTCTCCAGTAAATGGATGAACAGCTTGTAGAGCAATATCAGCACTGCTAAATATAGAAGAAGTACCTTCTATCTGTTGAACTTTTCCAGTAGAAGTTCCCTGAGATGATTCGACAACGGTAGGTTGAACTGTAACAACTTCAGAAGCAAGTGTGGTTGTTTGTTTCTGTGATGTACCAGAGGTATCAGGATTTCCTTGATCTTCTGTATCATCATCCTTTTTCTTTAACACCTCTTGTTGTTTACAATGATAGTCCCACAGAATAGCAAGCCTTCTCTCTTTATCTTCATCAAGAGCCTTTAAGCGAGCATTTTCAGCTTTAAGCGCATCAATTTCACCTTGTTGTCGCTCTATAACTGTTTGTTGTTGACCAACCATTGACTTCAATTTGTTAAGTTCCACAGATTGTTTAAGTTGGTCATGCTTCGTGAGATTTCCAAAATGAGATTGCATTTGAAGACGATCAGCAGCCGCTTCAAGTGTAGAAAACAGATAGTTGATCTTTTCATTTTGAGAAAATCCAGCAAATGTCCTATGACGTTCAGCACTGATTTCCGAAGTAGTTGCCCTGATTGCTGAAGCCATAGATCTTACAGGAACTGCCTGAGGAACAACAGATGGAGTAGCAGTAGCTGGTGTAACAACTGGAGCAACTGGAGTTTCTGTAGCTGAAGTAACTACAGTAGGAATTTCTTGCACAGGCTCCTGAGGAATAGATTGAACAGGCTCCTGAGCAATAGATGAAGACTCCTGAGGCACAGATTTCCGAGTATAAGTACTCAGATATCTCCTAGGTTTCTTCTTTTGTACTTCAACAGCTTTCTCTGCTCTTCTTTTTGTTCTCCTTTCACCTTCAGGATCTTCTGGAACATACTCTGGATCATCCTCTGTTCTAATCTTTCTATACCTTCTTACTCCACGTATATCAATATACATTTCATAACCAGGTTCAACTAAATGATCACTAGAACTCTTATCAGTTCCATCATCACCACTTGCTGATGAACTACTATCTGATGTACCAGAAACAACACCCTTGCTTGATGTACCAACAGCAGTACTAACAGCACCTGCATCACCTGCATCACTATCTCCACCACTTTCATCATCATCACTACCAGATTCATCTGAATCAACTGGGTCAGGACCAAATTTTTCTATCCTTAACCTTTCCAACTCAGGTTCTTCATTGTCTGATTGGCTATCTTCATGACGCCATTTGTCATTTGCAGGAGCAACATAATCAGGATTCACTAGAGCGCCAAAAAGCTTCCTTGGAGGAACACTTTCTGTGTATCTTTTGGCCGCCATAGTCTTGATTAGCCTTAACGAGTTGAAATTCATCGCCTCGATTTTCAAAAGATCATTTTCAGCTTTAGGAAGGTCTGGATGCTGAACATTCATTATCATTTGCAGAAACCGTGTATACATCCAAAACTTGTTCCCTGTGGTTCTACTACCAGTCCTTGTCATGTTCTCTTTCATGTTGCTGAAAATATACTTCGAAATGCTAAACGGTTTGTTTAACACCAAAGCAACCATGAAGCCAACAAGATCATCTCCCGCCATATCATATCCAGCTCGTCTATTGCTGAGACTCTGAATAAGCACATGTAATAAAAACTTGTATCTTAATGGAAGATCACCTTTGTTGATTTGTTTGACGAAAAGATCTCCTTTGCATTTCATCCTTAGTAAACAGCCTCGCGAACACATGATTGGTATTGAATATGGTGCATTCGGTTGATCTTGTAATTGAAGAACTTGATTCAATATCTCCGGAGTAACAACGACATACAGATCATTCACACGACCTCTGATAATATCCTTTCCATCGATTTGAACGACGTTTGCAGAATCCCAGAACGCTTTAATGAGAGATTTGTAGACGGGTGTCGAGTATGTAACAGCATAATTGATGCGTGACTCCCTGATCCACTTCGTCATATCTTTAAATTCAACGAGCTTGTCTTCCGGATCCAAATATGCAACTTGATTATGGCGTTTTTCTGACATAATCTCTTCTTCGGTTTTGTTTTCTTTCTTGATCGCCTTCTTGCGTTTTCCCTTTTCTTGCTGTGCTTTAGGAGCCATCTGTACATGAAAATGTCCAGAATAAGTCACAATATATATAACATAGCATTTAGACATGTATGAATACACTTTCATGTATTCAAATATCAGATAACCTATTTAAACATGTCTACTGTGAACAAACAGCAACATCAGAAAACTGCTAAGGCATTGACGACGAAACAGAGTATCAACGACGAAACAGAACTTTGAAAGACGAAACAGAGGGTTGACCATTGACTGGTTTGATTCGTCGACTTTTTGATTCGTCGAGTCTATTTCGTTCCTTTCTGATTCGTCATCTTTGATTCGTCGTCTGATTCGTCGAATGGTTGATTCGCCGGAATTAGGGTTAAATCAGATTCGTCAATTTTGGGGTTTTATCAGTTTCGCCGTATTGGGTTTAAACAAACATCAAATATAAACACAAACACATTCAATCATCTTTGTTTATACCCAACCCATTTATAAACACCCATAAATGTTTTTCTGAACAAAAACCCTTGAAAAAACAGGTAATACCGTTATCAAATACAAACCCCTGTTTTTGGTTATAAAAACCCACTAACAAATCAAAGCAAATCAAACACATAAACCTAAATCTATCAAGATTAAGAAGTAAAACTCAACAACATGCAACAAGAACACATATATAATCAAAGAAAACAATGGTTTCAAAAGGGTCTCTGAGGGTTTTCGGATGAAAAACCCGACGGTTCAAAATTTTCGGAATGTGAATCGGAACATGTTACTACCTTTGAAGTTTGTGAAATTTTGATTAAAAACAAATGTTTTGAGCGATTTGTGAGAGTAACCGTAGGTTTTGGTTTTGGTTGTGTGAAGAAGAAGATAACTGATGTTTTGAAAAAGTGAACAAGTGGGACCTATATATATACTGCCTTGTTTCGAAGAATCAGAGGATTCGACGAAACAGAAATGGGCCCGGCGAAACAGAACTTTGGGCTTGAACTTGGGCCTAAACTTTAGCCCATGACGAAACAGAATTGGGCTCCTGTGATTCGTTGTCTGTTATGACGAATCAGATTTGATTTGCCGACTAAGGTCTGATTCGTCGATGCTTGTGATTCGTCAACGCTTGTGATTCGTTGACAAGTCTGTTTCACCAACAGATTTTTCAAAACAGCAACACCCAGGCTGGAAATATTTTGCAGTCAAAACAGTAACACAGGCTGGAAATATTTTGCAGTCAAAACAGATTATGAACACAATTCCATTCAGTTTGAATTATCAAATGCAAGAACGTTTTTATGAAGAAGGTTTCAGGCTTCCGGTAGAAAACACCAAGCAACAACTTCGGCTTAATCAGAAACGAACTTTACACAAATATACTAAAAACAAATTTAAAGCAAGGTAAACTAAATGAAAATGCGGAAAACTGTTAAAAACACTAAACAACTGTACAAGTGCAACCTTTTTGCGAATCTCAAGGACAAGGAATCATACCAGCTTACGGTCTTAGTCAACATGATTTTGATTCTGTTTAAAGCTCTGGATAAGTATACTACCTAGATTATCGGTATTGTGGTCCACATAAGCTCAAACTGATCAGACGTAATCATAATTTAAGAGATACGATTAACGGTAAGGATTATACTTACAAGTCGATGTAAATCCACTCACGACACATTCCCGTATCAAGTGATTGTTGATCACTTATTGAGGTCGAATGCAGTATGTACACGTATGTATAGTATCATGGAAGATCTTAGACTTCGTCTCCGTTATTTTTACGGTTTGATACAACCATGATACCCAGATGATAAGCAGCATAAAGACCGAATATTTCAGATCTCGGCAATCTCTCAAACGAGATTTCGGTACTAAGACCATATGCCAATGAGCGGTTCCCACCTGACTTGAAGTCTGTTAGGTTTGTATCATCCTGCACATTTTAGTCTGATTGTGAGCCTACCGATACATCGTTAGTAGAGATACTTATCATTTTTCTTTTTATTTTGCATTTTGAGCACATTGACCGACCACACCAGTGAATTTCATCATTTTCCTTTATCCAAGAAACTCATTTTTGGTTTTTCTATTGTTTTTGAATTTTTGAATTTTTCAAACGAAACGACAGAAAGTAAAGACATCTTTTTGGATTTTGAACTTTTGCAATGTTTTTGTATTTTCTTGAAATATCTCCCCCTAAAATTCGCAAAGTTTACGAAAACTAAAATCTTTTTGAATTTTCAAAGTTTATAAAGAAAATATTTACAAAAACGATCAGCCAAAGAAGTTTACTCGGGTATCACCTTAATGCCATTGACCAAAAGTAGATAATCAAAACGTGATTTATCAAAAGCTTTTGTAAACAGGTCGGCACGTTGGTGATCAGTGGGGACATGAACGACATCGATTAACCTCTTATCAAAACAGTCACGGATAAAGTGATATTTAATGTCGATGTGTTTAGTCTTAGAATGTTGCACAGGATTTCTAGTGATTTGCAAGGCAGCATTATTATCAACAAAAATACGAGTAGATAGGAATTCTAAACCGTAGTCGCGCATTTGTTGTTGTATCCAAAGAACTTGGGAGCAACAACTCGAGGCAGCAATATATTCTGCTTCACATGTTGATGTAGCAACACACGTTTGCTTCTTGCACTGCCACGTGACCAGTCGATTTCCTAGAAACTGACATCCTGCTGTTGTTGATTTGCCATCGATTTTGCAACCACCGAAATCAGAATCACTGTATGCAATTAATTCAAAAATATCATCCCTAGGGTACCAAAGACCGAGGTCTGGACATCCCTTCAAATAGCGTAGAATCCTTTTGACAGCTGACAGATGAGAGGCCTTCGGGTTTGCTTGATATCTTGCTAGCAAGCATGTTGGGTACATGATATCAGGCCTCGAAGCGGTAAGATACATGAGAGATCCGATTATGGCACGATAGTACGAGGAGTTGATGCTTTCTCCCTTCAAATCCGGAGTAATCCCGTGATTCTGCGGAAGTGGGGTACCAATGGGCGTTGCATCTGACATTTGGAATCGGCTCAAAATGTCACCAACATATTTAGTCTGATGGATGAATATCCCAGACTCTGTTTGTTGAACTTGAAGGCCCAAAAAGAAATTCATCTCTCCCATAGCGCTCATTTCGAACTTTTCTTGCATAACACGTTCGAATTGCCTGCACAAAGAGTCATTAGTAGACCCAAATATTATATCATCAACATATACCTGCACCAGCAGAAGATCTTCATCTTGTTCTTTGATAAAGAGTGTGCAATCAATAAGACCTCGTCTAAATCCATTCTCCAGAAGATAGTTTGATAAGGTTGCGTACCAAGCCCTAGGTGCTTGATGTAGACCATAAAGAGCTTTGTTGAGCAACCAAACCCGATCGGGATGAATAGGATCTTCAAAACCTGGAGGTTGTTCGACATGCACCTCTTCTTGAACAATACCATGAAGAAAAGCACTTTTAACGTCCATCTGGTAAACTTTGAATCCTTTGAAAGAAGCATAAGCTAAGAAGATTCAAATAGCTTCCAGACGTGCAACAGGTGCATAAACTTCATTGTAGTCAATGCCTTCAATCTGACGAAAGCCCTGAACAACCAGTCTCGCTTTGTTGCGAATAACAACTCCACGATCATCTTTCTTGCATTTATAAACCCATCGTGTTCCAATTTTCTTGTAATTCTTCGGTTTTTCAACAAGCTTCCAAACACCAAGCTTTTGAAATTGCTGCTGTTCGTCCTGCATGGCTTCAACCCATGAATTATCTTTTAAAGCTTCCTTCCAAGATTTTGGTTCTTCTTGTGAAACGTAACACGCGAAAGACCAATCATTTTGTAGACCAGATTCTCTAATAGCTGAATACAAACCAGCACTCGGGTTGTTTCTCAGCTGATTACGTGTCTGCACACCTTGTTGGACATCTCCTATGATATTCTGCTGTGGATGGGTATCGTGTATCCTCATTTCAGGATTTTCAGGAACACGAGCATTAACACCCAAATTGTTAATATTAAGATCAACAACCAACTCTACACCTGGAATATGCGTAGAAGTGGATGCATTTCCTTCAGCAGTATCATCGACTTGCACATGAGGAGTATCAACAGAAATACCCTGAACTGGAACAACTGGAGATTTAGTGCCTTCAGTCGCATCCAGATTTTCTTCATCTTCTTCTGATGACTCATTGTATTCAGTAGCATTTTCAACTTCCTCATTTTGAACCGTGTTGTTAGACGAATTAGAACTTTGTGAGTTAAGAACAACAGGTCTAACTAATGACGACTCAGCAGCATTGTCACTATCAAATATCATTCTAGCAGCTGCAGAATCTTCATCAAAAATCGGCAGGTCAAAGGAGTTGAATAGCCCATCATAATCGAACATCCAAGGATCACCTGGAGCTTTAACAGGATCTGTATATCTCTGAACCCGTACTTCACTCCATAGTTCAATCTTTTTGGTAGTCAGATTCCAAACACGAAAATTTGGTGTAGCATATCCAAGGAAGAAACCCTCGATAGCTTTCGCTCCAAACTTTCCATCCGGATCAATCATAGTGCATGGACCACCAAAAGGTTCTAGAATTGAAAGATCTGGTTTCCTTTTCTGTAGAAGTTCGAAACAAGTCTTGCCATGTCTCTTAACCGTAAGAACTCGGTTTAATGTGTAGCAAGCAGTCGACACAGCCTCTGCCCAGAACTGAACAGGAAACGCCGACTCTACCAGCATTGTTCTTGCAGTTTCAATTATCGTCCGATTCTTCCTCTCCGCGACACCATTTTGTTGTGGAGTGTAAGGAGAACTGTATTCATGAAGAATGCCTTTAGAAGTACAGAACTCATCCATAACACGGTTTTTGAATTCAGTTCCATTGTCGCTTCTGATCCTCTTAACTTTCAACGAGTAGAGATTTTCCAACATTGTAAGAAGATCCTTGAGGATTTGAGGAGTATCACTCTTGTGTGCCATAAAAGCTACCCAAGAAAATCTAGAGTAGTCATCAGTAACTACTAAACAATACACATCTCCGAACGTTGTTTTGTGTCTCATAGGTCCAAAGAGGTCCATATGAAGACGTTCGAGAGGCATGCCAACAGTGTTGATTTTCTTCAAAGGGTGAGACTTCTTTGTTTGTTTCCCTTTCTGGCACGAAACACAGATATCTTGTAGATGAAAACTTCTCACGGGTACGCCATTCACAAGATTGTTTTTCACCAAATGGTTCATTTTTCTCAAGTGAATGTGTCCCATTCTTCTGTGCCAAGAAATAGACTCCTTCTCCGTGGCTTTCGAGACAAAACATGTGACTTGTGCAGAAGTCGTAATCGCTTGACTCATATCAAGAACATAAAGATCATTGATTCTTGGAGCCGATAAGAGAATCCATTCATCAGGAATTGTGAAACCAGGTTTAAGGAATTGTGAAACCAGGTTTAAGCACATAACAACCGGCATCATCGAAATGCACGGTGAACTTTTTATCGCAGATTTGCGACACACTGAGAAGATTATGATCAATTTGACGAACATAATTGATCTTATCGAAACATACCACACCATTGGAAATCATTCCCTCTCCAGTGATGTAACCACCTTTGTCTCCAGCGAAAGCAACATAGCCTCCTTTAATGTTTCTCACATCATATAGAAGCCGTAAGTCGCCCGTCATGTGCCTAGATGCCCCACTATCAACAATCCAATGACTATTAATAGTTCCTCCTGGAACATCCTGAACATATCATCCAATGATTAGTTAAGGATGGGGACCCAAGCCAAAGTGGTCTTGGGTCGTCCCTGAGCATCACGAATAGTGATCTCGATTTGTTGATGGTTTTCCAAACAAACAGCTCCCCCTGAACCTTCACTCTTCCTAGGTTTCCAAGTTTGTTTTTGTTTACCAGATTGAGTTTTGTAAACAAATTTTGAAATTTCTGGTTTTACAGGTGAACTTGGTTCCCTTGGAACAGAATTTACCTTAGATTTTAAAGCCTTTTCTATTTTCTTCACATCTTGATGTCGTTGTTTCGATTCCTGTTCTTTAATAGTTCTTTTATCATGTTTAGGTGAAACAGGACGACATTTAGAGTGAATCGATTCAGGTGATGCTCTTTCAACAAATTTCGCTTTCGGAGTGTTAGCACAATCTTTGATGATGTGCCCAAACTATCCACATTTAAAACACGTTCTCCTTTCAACAAACTTAGGAGAACTGGATCGACGATCAGATGTCGAACTTGTGTAACCCGAGGTACTAGCTTTTTCATCACACCCGTTTGAATGTTGAGTGTAATTGTTTTGACTATCACGTTTTAAAATTTTGACTTGTACAAAATCAGTGTTTGACTTGTTAGCAAAAGTCTCAATTTTATCTGTACCCCTTGATTCCACAAATTTAACATTGCTGTTTTTCTTCTGATAACGAGCCCCTTTTGTTTCAAATTTTGATTTAGAAACATTTGACAATTTAGCTCGCTGATCTGATTGTTTACCCTTAGAAGCAATAGGTTGTTGCTTTGAAGGTGATTTCTGATTTCCAAATTTCTTTTTAATTTCAGTCTTAGGAATTGGATTACATTGAGTCACATTAACTCCCTGAATCGACTTTCCCACAAACTTACTTGTGTTATTTTCAAAAACATTATCAATCAATGAAGGATTGACATTTTTAATTGGAAAATCATTATCTGAATAGATTTTAGAGTCACCAACCAAAGTGTACAACACAATATTACTTTTAACAGTAGACACAGGATTTATCACTTGTTGAACAACAGATTTAACAGCAGGGGTAGGAGGATCACACAGTATATGATTCTCAATTTGAACTTCTACTCCTTTAAGTTTGTCAAGTGATTTATCCTGATTACTCACATCTGATTCAGATTCATCATCCGACGACTCATAGTCCTCAATGGTTGGAGGACCTTGTTTCGTAGATGTTGACTCTTTTTGCTCAGAATTTGTACTTGGAGAATTGTCTGATTTGAATCCTAGGCCAGTAGTTACTTCCTCATAATCAAGAGGCACACTGGATTCAAACTGTGGCATTTCTTCTTCATCAGGCATATAAGTATAATCATGTCTCAAAGGGGGCGGACACTTCTTATACCCAACACCTTTCTTGTTTCCCTTTAGTTGTTGAACATTAATAATGTGATCGAGCACAAATCGGGAGTTAGAGTAACTCTCCAATTTTTGCTTGATTGCATCATGCTCACATTTGGCAATGGCTAGTTCCTTTTTAGTTTCCTCAACAATGTTAATGTATTCATTTATACTAACTTGTTTATGATAAACAGTTTTTGTCACTTCGGAAACATTTTTCTTTTGAATTTCAATCATAGATTTAAATTCTTTTTCGTTTCGAATCAAAGCCATATTCGATTCTTTGCATTTAGCCATTTCAACAACTAAACTCTGATTGTGAATATGAATCGAATCACAGTGAAGCTTTATTCTATCAAATTCACTTTTCATATACTCACAATCTCTACAGTTGATAAGAATTTCAGATTTTACCTGACTTGTAGAATCTGAGACATTTGCCATAAAGGCAGTCTGATAAGAGAAAGATCCGTCTTCAGAAAAGAACTTCTCCATTTCTTTAGATACTACCTCAGCCTTCTTGATCAGAACTGATTTCTGACATTTCAACTCTTCTGCTTCATTCAATAAGTCATCAAGATTAGAACTTGCTTCTTTGCTCACATCAGATTCAGAACTCGAAGTAGAACTTTCTTCATCAGAACTCCCGGTATGACCAGAACTGTCGTCACTATCAGAAAATTCTTCCTTATGAACGGGCTTGATGTGATTGATAATCTTAGCATAACACGCCGTTCCTCCTTTACGTTGATCACTTTCCCCAAGTTGTAAAGACCAATTAAACCCTTCATCAGCTTGTACGGTTAATGCACGACTTTCATTTGATGGTCCAGACTGATTCTGGTTAGTGGTGTTGTTTACAGCCACTATCCCTTTTCCACGATTGTCTTGATTTGCATTTGAAGTACTCGTCTGATTACGGAATGGGTTCTGATTGCCTTGTCTGCTTGGTCGAGTGCACTCACGTTTGAAGTGACCCTTTTCCCCACAATTGAAGCATGTAACTGCTTCTTTATCAAAACCGTACTTTGTATCTTGTTTGCTTTCCAAGGAACTTCTTCCTGTTCGAACCATAAAGTCCTTCGCCCTTCTAACAGCACTTGCGAATGCCCACTTTATATCCATCAACTCCATTTCATCACGGTTAATTTGTAGATAGTCTTCGTTGGTTAAATTGATGTTTCCAATTTGACCGGCGACCAAACCGCAGTAAGCACTGACCATGGTATTAATAAGTTCCATATGTTCCTTTGCTACTTCAATGCTAACATTTGAGAGGTTTGATGTATCAACTTTGACTGTGTTAGGGTTTGGAGTTGGAGGATTGTTGGTATAATGAGCTTGCTGTTGTTGTTGTGGTTGGACTTGTGGTTGTGGTAGGGATGGATTAAAACCTCCTCCTGAATATGCCTGAGGTTGAGTAGCAACTGGAGGTATAAAAGGAATAAAACCTCCTCCAGAATAAGTCTGAGTTTGTTGAGGAAACGGAGAAGAGTTTGTATCTGATACAAACGCCGTTTGTAATTTTGGTTGCCTCAGACTAGCTGACGGGTCAAAACCTCCACCACAATACATTTCAATATTCTGAGGAGCAGCAATGCGTTTTGCTTTTCGGATTTCTTCATCATTTTTATGTTCCAGCTTCTGTACAAATTCATAGATAGTTATAGTGTCAGCATCTAGAATACCTGTATGTTTTAGAAGCTCAATGTATGGACTCCACTTTGGTGGTAGAGAATCAGCAAATCGTGCACAAACTTCCTTTTGAGATGCAGTAACAGCATAGGCAAACATCTCACTAATCAAATGATAAAACCGTGTGGTCATATCATTTAGAGTTTCGTTTTCCAAGAACTGGAATGATTCGAACTCTTTCTTTAATAAATCATGCCGTGTCTTTCTGGAAGCTGCGTTTCCTTCTCCTCTTGTCACCAAACAATCCCATAAGGATTTCGTGTCCGTACAATAAGAAAACTGATGATAGATATCTTTATGAAGTGCTTGAGTAAGAACAGCAAACGACTTTTTCTCAAATTCATATGCTTTCTTGTCATTTTCCTGCATGTTAGTAAAACCTTCGGCCGTTGACGCTGCTACTTCAAGAGCATCATTGCGTGGAGTAATGAAACACCTCCAAATATCAGTGCTTTGACCTTGAACATATGTAATGAAACGACCTTTCCATGATGGAAACTCGTTCATATGATTCAACTTTGGCGGGCGATTGTTGCTACCCGTTTCGCTCTCACTGATCAAAAGATTTTGAATGTTTTGGTTCTGATTGGATGCCAAAGCCCATTGTCCGGCACTTATAGTTGGTTGACCAAAAACACTCTTTACCCACGCTGCTGCGGACGTCGGATCTTCACGTGGTCTAGAATCCATACTCCAATCCCATGGACCAGTACAACTCATATTTGATGTATGTATGATAGTACCTGCACAAATTCTTGAAAACAAACAGTAAGCAAACTGATATAAGTCCTCTGTGTAAAACAGATCTGTTTTCGACGAAACAGAATTCACGAAACAGGTTTGTTTCGTCTGAATGAATGACGACGAAACAGACTTGTGATAATTGTGATTTGTGGCGAAACAGAATTTGTTTCGTCAAAGATGTTGTGGCGAAACAGACGTTTGATTCGTCAAAAGTGTTGCGACGAAACAGATGTGATTCGTCAACTGTGTGTTTCGTCAAAACTGGGTAAAAGTCAGTTGGTTTAGATATTTATCTACTGACCAGTCAAAGGATAAGATGAGACAACAAAGATATTTATCCTGACACAGGTATGTTTGTAACTCTTATTTTCAACGAAACAGAGACTGTGACCAATTATCACTTTTACACACAAAAGTCAAGTTATTATATTATAAGTGCAACACTTGTTTTAAATAACTTATCAGATCAAATGCTCAGTTTATATAAGAACAAACTATGAAGATATGAAGAACACCACCAAGAACATGAGTTTTCCGATGAGTTTTCCGATCACCGATAATTTTCCGAAACACGAAAATACACTAGATTTTCACTAAAAACCCGGTTTAAAGCATAAACAAACAATCTAACTTAGGTTTTTGATAAAAATCTGTAGCAAACACCAATAAAACAGCAGATTTATGAATATTTTTCAGAAAATATTAATTTTTCAAGAACTCATTTTCAGAAAAACACACACAAAATACTTGATAAAAACCGAACAAGTTTGATTTTAAACAAGAATAAGAGCCAATGCTCTGATACCACTTGTAGGTCCCGAAATCTGAGGATCGATTACGAACCGAATCACTTGTTTATAGTAAACACGGTTACGTGTGCGGAATCCACGTAACTATGCCAAATCAAACATATATAGCATAAATAACAACGGATTAATCAATGAAACACAATCTATTGATTAACGGGATGAGAACCGATTACAACTGATACAAACACAGTTCAGACGGAATTTTGGCAGAGTTTTGTTACTATAGTCTATTTCTCATCTCTGAGTTCAAATGAACACAAAGTGTTGTTTATATAGTCCCTGGCCACTGATATCGACGAAACACACAAGTGTTTGACGAATCTGAACATGGGCCAGACATTGGGCCTGGAACAGCCCAATACATGACGAATCAAGGTCTGATTCGTCAGTTCATGACGAATCAAGGTCTGATTCGTCATGACCTTCAACGAAACAGAAGTTTGAGCATTGGCCTGTTTCGCCATGAAGTGTTCCGACGAAACAGGTCTGTTTCGTCGAGGACTGCAAATGTTGTGGTTGTTCCTGTTAACAGACAGCAACAATCAGCAACACATAAACATAGTAATGACAAAACTACCCTTTAATGCAACATGCATTGTTCATAATACATTACATACCAAAAGAGACAAATAAGTTGTACACAAGTAGATAGGAGGATATCTGACTTGGTCAACATAACATACAGACTCGATAATTAATAAAAGACCATACAAATTACATCGTTAAAACAAGACTAGTTACAGACACTAAAAATGCATCAACAGATAGTCTTAGGATTGTTGATAGTGGATCGTCCATGCACAAGATCGGCGACACCAGACACCTCCGAAACATCATTATATCTAGGAGTTGTTGCCTTTGATGGAGAGAAATGAGAAAAGAAAAGCAGAAAAGAAGACAAAAATGTCTGATGAAAGAATGTGGTTGAATGAAGTTGAAAAATTCGACAAGATGAAGATCATTCCAAAATTTGGTTGTTATGGTTTTTGATCGGGTCAACAGGAAAGATTCCAATGAAAAGTACGCGCCTGTAGCACGTCTGAAGCTTTCCGAAGATGAACGTGTAGGGTACATTTCTCTACGGTGTGATTGAAGAAAATGTGTTTGTTGAACAAACCAACCGGGTGTGCGGATGCCTTGGCGTGGATTGAACAACCGCACACTACTTCTCAAAGAGAAAGACAAAGACCTTCGCTGGTACAATGTGGAAGACCAGCCGGACCCAGAGGTTTATGATCTTGTTGCTGTCAAGAGATTTCTCAGTAGCTACAAAAATCGACTTTGAAATCCACACCGGGTGGATATCCAGTTTGGGAGAGCGCTCAGATTCCTTGCAATGCACGAAGCAGTTGCAGAAAACGGTTTTAAATTTCTAATCTCTCCTATCCTTGTCGATATTTAAGCTGCTTTATGAATAATTATTATCTCTTATAAGCACACTTTGACCTGACACGTTGAACTCCAATATCACCTCACACGTGATTGTTTCACTATGAAACTCATCAATGTTGTCATGGTCCGCACCGATTACCGACATGCCAACTGTTTTTTTTCCAAAATTCGATAAATTAATTCTGATTAAAATTAATTTTGGTAAACGGCATTGAGGTAAAGCAAGAGTAATCCGCATCGGAAAATCATTTTTGTAAATACCTTTGTGTTTTAAATTTATCTTAGTTTATTGGTTTTAGGGGGAGTAAATCCAAATTTGAAAATCCAAAAACATCGAAAAAATTCAAAAACACAAAAACAATAGAAAAACAAAAATGAGTTTCCTGGCGAGCAAAAGAGAAAATGATAGTACATCAGTGGTCTGTCTAAACCTCTTTAAACCTTAAATGAAAAATGATAAGCAGCTCTATATAAGATGTATCGGTAGGCTCACAATCATTTTAAAGTGTGCAGGGTGATATAAACCTTAATCGACTGAAGACCAGGTGGGAACCGCACATTGGCATATGGTCTTAGTACCGAAATTTCGTTTGAGAGATTGCCGAGGTTCTGAGATATTCGGACTTTATGCTGTCTTATCATCTGGGTATCATGGTTGTATCAAACCGAAACAAAACGGAGACGAAGTCTAGATCTTCCATGATACTATACATACGTGTACATATTGCATTCGACCTCAATAAGTGATCAACAATCACATGTCCAAACAAATAAGTGATAATATATCACAGATTCTTTGCGGGAGTCAAGTTCGTCTCTTTGCTGTACGAAAGTACTGACTTGTTCACGGACTTGCTCCTGTGCCCTCATGCATCTGAAAATCAAGTTCCTCATCAATAAGTGATTCTATCACATAGGGCTTGTTTTCAATCAAAATAAGTGAGTTTCTCACATTCTTTTATACGGTCAAACGGATGATAAACCGTATACTCACCGGTAAGATGAACTCTCGTGCATACCTTGATACGGGAATGTGTCGTGTGTGGATGAACACCGGTCGGTAAGTATAAATTATACCTTAACGTATCCCCTCGCCATGATTACATCTGATAAGTTGAGCTTATGTGGACAACAATACCGATAATTGTTATAGGATGCTTATCTAAATGTTAACTAATTGAACAACAAGATCGTTTTAACATGACCGTACACTGATATGATTCTCTTACCCTCGAAACTCGCAAAAAGAATGTCTGTAAATATTTGTTTACTGCTTTCCGTTTCTGCATCTTTGTATATATTTATTTATTGCTTTCCGTCTTTGCATTTGAAAAATGAAAAATTCCAAAAAGATTTTAGGTGTGTTTTAATCTAAACTTTATAAAAGCCAAAAAGATTTTGCTTCTAGTTTATTTTTGATTGACTGATGTTGGAACTCGAGTTTATCCTACCCAAAATCCTCATTGTAAGCCGGAAAACAATTGCACCTTCATAAACCGTCGAAGTGAACAAGTTTTGAAAGTTAAAGGATTAAAAAAAAATGATCATTTTCTAAACTTTCAAACTGTTGTTGGTCGGTTTTTGATTGAGATTTGATCTAATTTGTGTCATTTGTTTAATGTTAACTATATTCCAAGCGTTTGTTCTCATTACGTGTTTAGCTTTCTTGCATGTGCAGATGCTAAAGGCGAAGAGAACATGTTCGATGATAAGCTTCGGAATGAAGACACGACGTGAAGGCACTCAAATGATAAAGATGATAGAGTTGCCGCTGATTAGTCCTCAACACCACAAGGATCTCAAGTTTAACGACGATCGAAAGATTCACGAGCATAACTCAATGGAGAGTTTATTTTAAGGGGGAGTTTATTAACACACTTCTTAAATGAAAAGGGAGTTTGTTGATACCCTTCTACTTACAACGCATGAAGACTTTGAAGATCCTTTCCGAGAATGAATGCACCATCAAGAGATGGAGAACGAGATTACGAACCTCGCGAGCAGCATCCAAGGGGGAGTTTGTTGATACATATTTTGTGGATACGGCTCGGCTCGGCTCGGTTCGACTTGGCTACGAAGTGAAGGCCGTAGTCAAGACAACCTCCTGTCGTGACTCGGTATGCTAGTTACTTCGTAATGTTCATGTAACTGCGTGTGTGCAGTATACATGTTAGTATTGTCTAGATTATAGTTTGTTTGTTCTAAGCCCAAGCCAAGGCCCAACATAAAGACCCAAGCCCATATGCTTTGGACGAAAACACTTTACTGGGCAAAATGTAAGTTTGGTGAAATCACTATTTTGGTGAAAACCAAATAGGATGAAAACCAAATAGGACGAAATCACCTGATTTCGTCCATATCTTGGATTTCGTCCTATGTGATTTCGGCTGGGACTTGATTTCGTCAGTCCTTTACTATATAAACACAGACAACAGACATAACAAGGTAGAGCACAGAAAGAACTGAATAGATTTCGGAGCAAACACACACAGAGAGATTATAGGTTTATCTTGTAAACACGGTATTGTAACCGTTTCATAGCATTAATACATTGAGTGTTAATCATTGAATCTTTGTGTCTTGCGTGTTCTATCTCGGTTTGCTATCTCGGTTGGATTCCGCACAACCGGGTTGGTTTGTACACAAGGATTAGGCGACTAGATCCTCCCCTAGCCGGACCTACACATAAGATGAGTAAAAACTCTAGAATGCCTTCGTTACGTGGAGGTTTAAGAAGTTCCGTAAAGTTGTTGAGCGCTAGCGATTATTATCTTCAATATCTCTGAAGCTCAGTGTTTATGCTGACCTCAAATTCTGGACTGCCACCAGTACATCTATCTTTCCTTTTTGTTCCAGTCAGGTGTTTATGTGAACCTCAAACACTAGCTAGCTCATTTAAGAACACTTAAGACTCTATAGTGGGAACTCTTTCCTTGACCATGGTAATTATATTAATAGAAATTTCAAACAGGAGAAACATTTAAACTGAGTCTGTATTGTTAACAAGTTCGGGACTCGTACACGTGTAACCTTGGCTTTATTTCAATGCTTTTTACAAGGCAGGATCTGGATTAGGTATAAACATCTTCTTATTGTCAGGTTTTATCTAAATGTGAGAGCATGTAATTCTCAGTGTAGCTATCCAGTTAAACCTTTTTAACTAGCTACTAACTCGCTTCTTATTCAAATAAAACCATGTTATAAAAATATAGAATACCATGAACTCAAAATAATATCCAAATTAAATTTCATTCATCTGGATCAGTGATCTAAATTTACAACTATAAATGGTTCCTACTGGTTAGATGTTTACAAAACTGTTGTAGATATAGACAGATGTATACAAGTCAAAATGCTCCCAAACGAGAAGCCAGATCTGTGAATACATATTCACTACAGGGAATCGTGAGCCTGCTTGTAGGATCGTTTTCAGACCCGAACGAGTCGTTCATAAGAGTTTATCTCAGTTTCAGAGGCGGAAACTAAGAAACTGAGTTCAATTCAGCAAGCAATACACTTTAAACTGTTGTATGATTGATTTTAGAACGTTTTACAACCTGACAACACTTCGGCAGCACTTCGTTGCACAAGCCGGAAAGTTACAAATGGTGAAAGTTTGAAGCCTATTTATAGGGAGAGACCCTCTAGTTTGAAAGTGACATGCCACCCTCAAACCGTGACCTCTTCAAACTAGACCTCCTCAAACTAGACCTCCTCAAACTAGACCTATTCAAACTAGACCTCCTCAAACTAGATCTCTTCAAACTAGCAAGCTTCAAACTTTTAGACCGAGACTCGATATAAGACGAAGTCGACAGATGTAATGCACCAACAGACTCCCCCTCAGATGTTGACGAGTCTTAAGTGTCGAGTCTTTGCATCTTCAGTCTTTATCAGTCTGTTCACTTTCTTAAAAAATTCTCCATTGTAAGCATCGTCAATCGATCTCTTACTCTTTCTCATAATCTTCAGGATCTGAATCTGACTCTACAATCTTCAGACTCCCTCTCGATGTCCTCAGACTCCCCATTTCACTAGACTGGAATCGTAATCTGGAATTCACTTTCCACAGGTTCTTAGATCGTAATCTGGCACTTATCTAACTCAGATTTCGGAACCTGGCTAACCTGCACAACTCTACCCAAAAATAAGTTTCACACATTTTAAACTTTTGCAAATTTAGAAACCAAATGCAGGTATCATTCAAAAAAATGATTTAATTTTTGATAAACATTTGAAAACACAATTTCTTCATATATTCTTTCCCAAACCTTTTGTTCATCATGTTCAGCACTTGAAATTTTGAATATTAGCTGTTGGTGCATTCATCTGTCGACTTCGTCTTATGTCAAGTCTCGGGTTCGTTGCAGATTTGAACGAGTGTGACATCATCAATATGACATCATCTTGTGACATCATATTGATGACATCACAATAGAATCATCACATGAAGACAAAAGATGTATTAGTTTGAATTTGTCAAAACCGTACAAAAGTTGGTTGACCGTTTGAATGTGTTAATCATTTGAAATTGTAACATTTTAAAGGGTTCCGTTTGAAAGGGTTCCGTTTGAAAATGTTGTGTTATTTTCAAACGGAAGGGTGTTCCCTATAAATAGCCTTCAAACGAGTTCAGTTGTAAGGTTCTAGTTTCCGACGCCGAGGTGCTGTCGAAGTGTCTCCAGTCTTGTAAACGTTCAGAAATCAATATACGAGACAATTAATAGTGAATCCAAGCTAAACGAAGACCGAATCAATGAATTTCGCCTCTGATTCGGTCTGAGCACTCTTCTGATCGACTCGTTAGGTCGTTTCACGATCCTACAAGTGGTATCAGAGCTCAGGAGGAAGAGTTCTTACCGTTTAGCTCGTTTT
>JARYGA010016057.1:0-14766 GCA_030545235.1 Helianthus tuberosus
ACTATTCTTGTCTTTTGGCAAACACAATGATAAATGGCATTTGTGCCCTTTAGTGTGACCCCTATAAAGGTCGTTTTCCATCTTTATTGTGAGTGCATACTTGATCTTTTATAATAATGAATCTAATTCAGTCTTCCACTTTGACAATCTTTTTAAAAAAGCTGCCCTTTATTTGTAAAGTTTTGTCAAATCTATATCCAATCTTTTAAATTTATTCCACCGAACACTATCTTTTTTCTTGTCTTTTTGGAATACATCTCATATTCTTTACTATCACATTATTTACTAGGTGCATGTTTTCTTTACAACCGAAACCAAAAAGTGTGTAAAAAGTTTAATTTTTACGGATAAAGTGAATTTCAGTTTATTTTTATTTATCATGAGAACCCGTCAGGCAGGGGCGGAATTACAAGGAGGTCAAGAGGGTCCGTTGACTCTCCGACCATCCAAGCTTTACTTACGACCATATCATTCTTTTGTTAGATCTTTGTAGTTTGACCCTTGATATTTTTAGTAAAGAGTATTTAAAGCGAAGAATAGGCAGAGTGAAAGAAGAAAAATGAAAAAACAAGGTGTTCACCAGGACATTAGTTACGAAGGATGCAAGTGTTGTAGAAAAACATCGAGGCAGTGGCGGAACCAGAACGATTTAGTTAGGGGGTCATCATAAGCTTATATTCTATACTGGTTCAAATTGGGGGGGGGGGGGGGGGGGGGGGGTTTCCAGCTCTAAGTTTTTGTTGATATTATCCACCTCCAGCAGCCTATTATAGCCGCATACTAACCATAGTAGACTTGTGCTTCGTTTTGTTTTCATTATGTTATGGTGGGATATATTTTGTTCGTGATGATATTTTGCCTTTTTTTATAGCTGCATACCACAGTATGTTTGGCTTTTTTTTAGTAAAGAACGTTTGGCTATTTTTTTTTATGGTGTATATGTTGTTTAGATGATTTTTAGGGTGATTTACATTATGATATTTAGGGCTTGAATAGTTGATACATTATGTAATATGTTATAGAACCATGAACTTATAGATCAATTTGTTTGTGATAGCCGATAGGAACAATCAGCAGCGACATTATGGCGCGATTTCTCAAGAGGAAAGTTGATACACCTTCCGGATTTGTTGATGTGGATACTTGCGTAATCGGATTGACGATGAGAATTTAAGTGAAGGTTGTATATGTTATATAGAGAAAGAGTTGCTTAAGAAAGTAGGTTTAGATGATGTTTTGGATAGATTTCAAAAAATAAAAACCCGTAGGACAACGTTTTAATTATGTTTGTAACAAGGTTTGACTAGTTTTTGATGATTATATAAATTTAGTTCTTTTGTTTTAAATGACCCGACTCGACCCGAACCGACCCGATACGAACCGTTTTTTTATTTATATACCTTGGGGCCTAAAATTTTTAAAAATGTTCCGCACCCCCATGGAAAAATTCCTGGGTCCGCCACTGCTTGTCAACTTGTTTGATTTATCTTAAAATTTTCATGTTTTTTTTTTCAGAGAAAAATGCTCGGATAGTCCCTGTGGTTTGCTCTATTTTCACCTATAGTCCATCATTTTCTAAAATTACAGCTATAGTCCTCAACTTTTTCATATTCGTTCTCGGATAGTCCATGAAGTGGATGGATGTTAGTTTTTGTTGTTAAGTGAGTGTGAAATGACCAATATACCCTTACTGTCAAATTTATACCAAAAAGTAAAAAAGAAATATAATTTATGTGGGACCCACAACCCACCCATTTCATTTTCCTCACTCACTCACCACCACCACCACCACCACCACCATCCACTCCTTTCTTTTATTCCTAAAAAACCATTCAATCAAAACACAAAAGACTGACCGCTTCAACCCCACTAATGGCCATTTCGAATATGATTCAAACAATAATAGTCAAAGGAAGGAGTGTATCTGCAATTCACTCTGTTTTGTAGGGCGACGTTCCAGAACAAATAAGACAAAACAATTTCAAAGTTGCCGCCATTAGATGTGCTTCTTTTTTCCATTTCCTCTCTATACTTTGACCAATCTTTTTAAAAATCAAACTTGTCAACTTTTCAAACAAATACTTTGGTATCTGCTTCCTTTAAAGATCATGTATGTCTCTGCACAAGGAAAATAATATCCGCCAAATACATTTTACCTCTCTTTCATCAAGAAGAGAGCAGATTCTTATTAAATTATCAGAAAGAAAAATACCCATTTCGTTTTACAATGAATTGGTGAATACCCAACAACAAATTTCGATTATCTTGGACCAACTCAAGGTTTTTTTGGCCTAAAAAACAATACCCACAAAGTTTTTCACAACAATACCCACAGACGAAGAGGCCGTTGGGTGGGGTTGGAGGGGTCAGTCTTTTGTGTTTTGATTGAATATTTAGTTAGGAATAAAAGAAAGGAGGGGATGACGGTGATTGGTGGTGGTGGTGGTGGAAGTTGGAGATGGTGGTGGTGGTGGTAGTGGTGGTGGTGAAGAAGGGGAAGATGAAGTGGGTGGGGTGGGTTGTGGGTCTCATATAAATTAAATTTCTTTTTAATTTTTTAGGTATTAATTTAACGGTAAGGGTATTTTGGTCATTTCACACTCACTTAACACCAAAAACTAACCTTCATCCGCTTCAGGGACCGAGAACGAATGTGCAAAAGTTGAGGACTATAGCTGTAATTTTAGAAATGTAGGGACTATAGGTGAAAATTGAGCAAACCACAGGGACTATCCGAGCATTTTTCTTTTTTTTTTCATTTAGTTAATTTATTTTTTAAACGACGAACACCTCCTTTAAGGTCTACACTTTTTCATTTAGGGGGTGTTTGTTTTTTGTGAAAAGTACTTCTAGACCTCTTATGTCTGCCTCACGTGCAGACGTTTGAGTCTGCAGTATGTTTGTTTTTTGGAAGTGATTTCACTAAAAAGGTCTTCTAGACCTCTTCCTTGTGCAGATCAGGACTCACCTCTTCTAGACCACTTCTCATCCTCTGCTCTTTCAAAACACTTATGAAACCCTACCCACTTGCTCCTCCCAGTTTCTTTTCTTTACGCGTATAATAATATCCATACAACAGATCAAACAATTTTGATTTCTTATCTCCAATCACACATCCAGGTTAATCAATCAATTCTACTTGTTATTTCATCTTATTATCTGCAGAATCGTTTACACCTTTTGCTGATTTTCATTCGTTTCATATTCTAGGGTTTCTGATCATCAATTAGGTCAAATTTTATCAAATGAACGGAGAATTACAGCTACAAGAAGCTACGACTTTCGAAAACCCTAGCGATTCCGATCCTCTGCTTCCGAGTCATCGTAACGATGATGATGATGATGATGATGATGATGATGATGATGATGATGAAGATGTTGAATCACCATCACCACCGCCTCATGCTGCTGTTGCAAGTTCTAGTGAGATAAAAGATGATGCGGACGCAAATGAAGATGTTGAAGGTGGTTGTATAGTTACTTGTCGTATTTGTCTTGAATGTGACGGAGAATAAGGTGATTAATACTTTGTTTTTATCAATTTGAGAGTATTTTGTTACTTTTATAGTTGGTTATTAGATTGTTTAGTGATGGTGTTTGTGTGTTTTTAAATGTAGTGTGGTTGTATATATTGGAATAATTAGGTGGTGATTTTAGTTAGGTAGAAATCTTGATTTTTAGAACAAAAGTGTTTAGTTTTAAGTAGTTTGTGGAAGTAAAAAACAAACAGTCTTCTTCTTGTAGACTGCAGAGGTTTGGTTCACCTCTTCTGCTACAGATGTCTGCAGATATGGTGTGCAGACTGCAGACATTTTACCTCTGCAAAAATAAACAGCACCTTAGTTAGTTTATTTTTTAACGACGAACACCTCCTTTAAGGTCTACACTTAACTTCCAATATATGGGACTCGGATCCGTATCCGTATCACTTCACTATAAATACCTTGTACCAGGGACAACCCGGGTGGGGGCGGGTGGGCAACGGCTCAAGCCCAAACCCTTCGAGGGCTCGAAATTTTTTATTTTTATAAATTTAAGGCTAAAAAATTATATATTATATTATATTATATTATATTATATTATATTATATTATATTATATTATATTATATTATATTATTTCAATACATACAAAGTTAAGTTAGAAACGTCGGCGGGAACAGTGAGAGAACTATTGGCCAAAATGGCGGCTGACTTTAATAAATGATTTTTTTTAATAAAATAGTTATTTATAAGTCCTGTTAAATTACGATTTTTCCCCTGTTAAAAATTACGATATTGCCTCCAGTTCGAACTTGAATTTATGTTTTGCCTCCAACTTAGATCTACGATTTTGCCCTCTGTTAAAAATACGATTTTGTCATGGTTAAAAAATATATATACTTTTGCCTATAATACCAACTAAAAAATATAATAACCCTTTTGCCAGCAGCTCAAAATTACGATTTTGCCATCGGTTCAAAATTACGATTTTACCCTCAGCTTTTTATTTTATACCCGCTATAAAATTACGGTTTTGCCTCCAGTTTAAAATTACGTCTTCGCCCCCCAGTTCAAAATAAAATTATGCTTTTGCCCCCAGTTCAAAATTACAATTTTTCCCTCGGTTCAAAATTACGATTTCACCCTCAGTTTAAAATTACTTTTTTGCCCCCAGCTAAAAAGTAAAATTATGGTTTTCCCTACCTAAAAATTACGATTTTACCCTCGGTTCAAAATTATGATTTTTCCCCAGTTCAAAATAAAAATATGACTTTACACCCAGCTAAACCGAAAATACGATTTCGCCCTTGGTAAAAAAATTACGCTTTTACCCTCAGCCAAAATTACGTTTTCGCTCCAGTTCAAAATAAAATTTTGTTTTTCTCCCGACTCAAAATTACGATTTTACACAAGTTTATTATTTTATACCACTTTAAAATTACGGTTTTTCCCTCAGTTTAAAATTACGTCTTTGCCCCCAGTTAAAAATAAAATTATGTTTTTGCCCCCAGCTAAAATTTATGATTTTCCCCTCGGTTCAAAATTACTATATCACCCTCAATTCAAAATTACGTTTTTTTGCCCCCAGTGCAAAATAAAAATATGGTTTCCCCCTAGCTAAAAATTAGGATTTTACCCTCGGAAAAAAAATTTGATTTTTCCCCCAAGTAAAAATAAAAATATGACTTTGCCCCCAGCTAAAAATCGTGTCAAGGAGCTGTCTAACACTGTTTTTACTTTTTCTTTCTAGCAAAACTATGGTACTGTTTTTTTATTTGGTTAAGAATTATTTGGCCATCGCCCCGCAACGCGGGCGGGGCAACACCTAGTTATAATACAATTACCAACTTAGGGTGAATAGTGATTTGGAGGGTTTTTTTGTCTTTATTTGTCTTTTTTTTTTTTTTTGTCTTTTGGTATTTTTATACTTTTATCTATCAACTTTCAACATTGATACTTACAGCCCTTTAAATTTCTTACTTCGTAATCAAGTTTACATGTTTATTTTTATGTACATGTGGGTATAAATTCAAATGGATTTACATTTCGACGTAGTCGGGTCAAATATAATATGTACGTTTTCAGTTGTTCTACGTTTTGACGTAAATTTTAGTTTTTTGTTTGGAAATGAGTTTATAATACATGTTCATGTTTTTTTAGGTACGTTTTCAATTGTTCTACATTTTGACGTAGTTTTTTCTAAATGTCGCGACAATACGCGGAGCAATTACTAGTTAGGATACATCATTGAATTGGAAAAAAAGCATGGTTAATGCTTGGTTTGCATTTCTCTTTAACATCAAGAAGACTTGGGTTCGAATCTCGCCTTCTTACATTAAATGAAATAAATGCTACCGCAACATGCCCACATATTTAAATTTTTTTGTATATTCTTTTTAAAATATTTATATTTTAAAGGCCCGTATTTTCTATTCGCTCAAAGCCCACAAATTTTCAAAGATTTTCAAGGATGGTCCTGCCTTGTACCACTAGGCGAAGAGGTCATTAAAAAAAAGAAACCAGTTTATTACCTTTATAAATGTTTAGATCGTTGTTAACCCCTGGTTAAAAGTTTCTGCTTTCGCAACTGGAATCCGTTATTAACAATTTACAGATCTAAAAATATCTTGCTAAACAATAAAATCAGGTAAAACATAGCTTACACTATTAGTTATCTTAATACACGTACATAGAAACAAAACAAAAACAAACAAAACTCTACTTTTAGTAGAACATTAAAAAAAATATCACTAAGGAGTCTCTTATTTATTTATTTAACTTTACATTATAATAAAATATTGATTCATGTTTTTTTAACAAAACCTGGATGGATATTTTGGCTTCTTGGGCTGGTCTAGACTTGGGCCAAGAACCGGGACCTGGATTGGCCTCTAAATGATATAATTGGGGTTAGTTGGATTATCCAGAAATATAGCCCAAGAACAAAACCCGTATTGGGCTTTAACACGTGCTTATCCAGTCATCGTGCTAATTACACGAGACTGAGAAAATCAGATCGAATGAATTTGTTAATCGTGTTTGTTTGTAATTTAAGACAGTAGTCACACTCTCTCACACACACATACACATATATAAATTATGAAAAAGTTTAAAATACATAAGTCCCTTCATGTGCGCGACCACCCGATAACATGCGTAATCATGCATATAACATGTGTAATTAGGGTTTGAAACAATTCATGCGTAATTTTGAGTTTAACATGCGTAATTTTCATGTTTGGTGGTGTAAGGATCTGCACGAAAATGTCCTAAAACGCTCCGTAAGTAAAAACCCGGACCCCTAAAACCCTGAACTTTATGAAAAATCAAGAAAAACAAGTTTTATTAGTCAGTCGCGGGCCGCGAAAGATTCAAGGAGGGTCTACGCGGGGCGCGACAGCCATACAAATCTCCAGATAAACTTTAGGGCCACGTGTCGCACACGTGGCAGACCTAGGCTGTGACACGGCAGCCCTAGCCGTAGCTAGGGTGGCCTCGCGGGCCGCGAAGGATATTCCTTCAGGTTTACGCGGGCCGCGAGAGACCCAAATTTCAGCTATAAATTGTACATTGCATGGCCATTTCCGTCTGCTCGAAAACTTTCACAAAAACAGCCTCCTTTCTGTTCGAATTTTCGCTTTAAGTGTCGAAACACCGCTACGATAACAGGGTAATAACTCGATCACTGTTACGATACAATGTCCGATCGATTGAAACCGATCCGATGGATGTTTAATTGCTGCCTGAATCCGGGCTATATTTGTCATTCGTCGTGAGGGTTTTGATTTCGTGAAATTATCGTAAATGTTGTATTAAGTTACTAACCTAGTTTCGTTTGCATTATTTAACTAGGTTACCAGGCTTAATCAGTAGGCAAACGCTGTCCGTCTAAACTTGCAATATGAGTCATTCTATTTTTATCAAATTGCTTTGTAAAACCTTAAATGTTTTCCAGTTATACTTTGCAGTGATTAAGTCTTTGCTAATCTTAAGTTACTGGCAGTAAGTGGGGTATTGTGCACATTACTGTTGTTTTATCACTTTAGGTGGGCGTGCCTAATTAGTGATATACGTCACTTTTGGGTGACAGGACCCAATAGTGATATGACCACAGTCATAGATCCGGTCGAGTGACAACTGAACCAGTTAATTGTAAGATAGGGGCAAATGTGAAAACTCTTAATGCTGTAAATTATAACACTAAATTATAACACTGTGTCATTTTGTGCAAATTGAATGACTCGCCAGTATTTCCTCGCTGATAAAATCATCTTTAAACATGTTTCAGGTGATTTACTGTGAACAAGGAAAAGTGTCGCGTAGCACTCCAGCTTAAATGAAGTGGCTCAGTAAATAAATAAACATGTTTTTGTAACCAGAGGATTTCCCAGTGAAATTCCTTTATTGTAATAGGGGGTTTGTCCCAAAACTTGAAATAAAATAAATGGGTGTTTTCAGTTTAACCGATCCTGTTAAAAATTTCCGCTGCCAGATTAACCACCAATACCACGGGTTTCTGTCCCGCGACTTCCAGACCGGGTAAAACCGGGTCGGGGGCCGTGACAGAAAAAAGTGGTATCAGAGCCATTGATTTAAGCCAATTAAGTATTTGAAAAATACTTAATTATTCAAATTGCCATTTTGTGATTCTGTGAAAAAATAAATTTACAATAAATAAAAATTTAATTTGGATTTTTGTGTTTCTTCATATGTGCCTAAACAGCATGAATGAACTGTCGGAAGCCCTCCGAAATATCACAATCCATACTAGTGATATGGATACAGCAGGAATCCAATCCGGTTATCAGGCTGACACCGAGGAGCCACTAGTGTTTCAGGCCCAGTCACAGGAGAAACCCAAACCTAAAAAGATGAGAAGGCTTCTGGACTTGAATATCACATGTGAAAAAATGGCTAGCATGGGGTAATGTGAAAAATGGCATGGGGTGTGTAGAATCGCATGTGTAAGATTGAATATCACATGTGAAAAAATGGCTAGCATGGGGTAATGTGAAAAATGGCATGGGGTGTGTAGAATCGCATGTGGAAAATTGAATATCGCATGTGAAAAAATGGCATGGGGTAATGTGAAAAATGGCATGGGGTGTGTAGAATCGCATGTGGAAAATTGAATATCGCTTGTGAAAAAATGGCTAGCATGGGGTAATGTGAAAAATGGCATGGGGTGTGTAGAATCGCATGTGGAAAATTGAATATCGCATGTGAAAAAATGGTTAGCATGGGGTAATGTGAAAAATGACATGGGGTGTGTAGATGGAGAAAATCGCGTGTGGAAGATTGAATTCGCACAGCTCGTACAGTTCTCATGGAGGTATTAAATCGCATGGGAGATGAAGATCTGACGGCTGGGGTTATCGCGTACGTAATGTACGATAAGCCCTATTGTACGTTAACCGGCCTCTATATATATATATAAGTAATAAAAATATAATAGTAATAATAATAATAAAATATTGTATAATAATACTAAAATAAAACCTTTGTAAAATATCCGTAAATACCAGGTTTGTATGGATGCATAATATATATAAAAATCTAAATGTCGCAAATGTCGACGATTTTGGCTATATGTGTTGACTCAATTGTGTTTGTGACTGCCCTATGGTGTTTAGTTGTTATCCATTTTGTGATAATATATATATATTGTTAATTGTTCAGATGGAAAACGCAGTAAACCAGTTGGCAAATGAAGTTAACCAAATCGACCCAAATAATGAAGAACAATTTCTTAATAGGCAAGATATAGAAAATATAGTTGCTCAGGGAATAGCCAATGTTATTCCAGCAATCGCCGCAACTGCTAGAAATCCCGTGGAGCCTTCCCAAGTTAACCCCAGCAAACGCACCCGCGATGATAATTTTAGTAATAGTGTGAATGGGCGCGGCGATAATAATAATGTGGTTCAAGCCCCATTACTCAAGAAAATGAAAGTGGCAACATTTGGTTGCACTTACAAAGAATTTCTTGCCTGTAAGCCAGTCGAATTTGCAGGCAATGAAGGGGCAACTGCCGCACTACGTTGGTTGGAAAAGACCGAAGCTGTAATTAAAATAAGTAAGTGCGCAGAAGAGGATAAGGTGATGTATGCATCCCACCTTTTCAAGGAAGAGGCGTTGGAATTGTGGAACACAGTGTTGCAAGCCAAAGGAAGTGACGTGGCTTATGCCATGAGCTGGGAGGAATTTAAGGAATTGGTAAAAATAAAGTTATGTCCCTCCTACGAGAAGGAACATATGACAAACAAGTTCCTGAACCATCGGATGGTGGACGTTGATTGTCGAGGGTATACTTCGAAATTTTTCGAGTATGTTAGAATTGTGCCAACTCTGGCCTTCCCAGAACTGGTGCTTATTTCTCGCTATATTTGGGGATTGATTAACGAGATCCGTGATATAATCAAGGATGCGAGATGTAACATCCCGAAAATGCAAAACTTTATATTAGAACTATAAAGTGTATAATAAACAAGAAAAAGCTAACTAGGATAAATAACCCAGTTAGTTAGGAGTCTTGTAGTAACATTAGAAGGGGTTAAAACTCTAAAAATATAAACTAAATAGAGTGGAGGGGCCTAGGTTATCAAAATTGAAATATGTATTACCATTATTTGATAAAAACAAAACCAAACACCCCATTAGAGGGGGTCTGGTCGATCAAGAGCAGGAGAGGGCGACACCCTCATCCTCAAAACCCTAAATCTACAAAACTCTCAAATTGAAGGCCAAAATCCAATTGAAATCGAAATCTGAACATAGAATCGTGATCACCTCGTCAAAGGGGTCATAAGGTATGTCGAATTAGGTCATTTTCATTCGATTCAAAGTTCATGCATGTGATTGAAATCGAGTGTAGAGCTTGATTATGTGTTGTAAACATGAAATTGGAAGTGATATAAGGTTTAGGGACAAACCCTAGACGATTTCTTGTCAAATTCTTGCATGATAAGTGTATAGATCAAAATCACCATGGTGGGTGATTAGTATGTTAGTAGAACTTGACAAACACTAGGATTAAAACTCTTGTTCTAGTGTAAACTGAAAATTTTGAGGAAATCTCTAAATTGCTGATGTTAAAATATGTGTATATAGTCTAATTGAAGTTAATTAGGGTGATAAACTCAAGTCATGAACTTGGTTTATATCATGTAGAAATCTGACCCGTTAGGTGTTTGATAAAACGCCTAAATGAGGGTTAAAATGTTGAATGATTGGTAAAACGCATATTTGAATATATTAAGAAATAATGCGTTAAAGCTTATGGAAGAGTTCTAAACTTGTGATGAATTGAACTCTTTAGGCAAGGATTCCGGAACGTCAAGTGGACACGCCGGAGGAGATACACGCGGGAAAGGTGTGCTTTAAAGGTGCGTGACTTCAGTCTCGTTACATTATGTAAATGTTTTTTTTTATGTAATAATGATGTCGTAGTGTAAAGGACGCGTTTGATGTGTCGTTAAAGTGGCGAAGTTCACTAGACCATCAAACGGGTCAAAATAAAGATTTGGAATTGGGTTTGGTTTGTCAATAAAGTGATGGTCTTCACTAGATAGCCAAACGGGTCAAAATAAAGATTTGGAATTGGGTTTGGTTTGTCAATAAAGTGATGGTCTTCACTAGATAGCCAAACGGGTCAAAATAAAGATTTTAAAGGAATCACGGGAGTAGAGACTTGAAAGTTTCATACCTCGCTAGGTGATGGATGGTACCACACCAATAAATTGGTTATGTTAATTTAAATCTACGAACCCGTGTTAACGGGTCAAACACTAAGGTCAATAAAATGTGCCGTTTGGAATGGAATGTTGTATTCCGAGGAAACGAGCTTTTAGTTCAAAGGCAACATAAAGCCACGAATAACGTAAACACAATCAAGATGTACTAGCCCGGGAACTTGGGTAATGACATCTACAAGGTTAGAATAAGAAAGTTGAAATATACACTTATAGTTAGAATGCATCGAGCAAATGCAAGATAGTAACTTATAACCGAATGATCGGCGAGACAAATATTGGTATGATAAACAAAACGAACATGTCCGTAATAAATTACAGACATACAGTAAGGAAATAGCCTAAAACGGTATGCGGTTAAGGGCGAAATCCATAAAATAGCCAAAGGACAAGGTTACAGCGTCCACCGTAAATTACGGTATCCACCGTAATTTACGGTGGATATTAAAGGACTTACGGTGAACCTCTACTGTGTTACGGCAGAACCAGAAACATTCAGGGTCTACCGTAACTTACGGTAGACACCGTAAGTTACGGTGGAGCCCTGAAAAACATGTATTTTAATTCACTTTTCGATGTCGGAAATTGTATATATATATATGCTATACTAATGTCAAAACTAATGTTTTTAGTTGTTTGACCATAGGTATGGATGAAATCCTCCCGGATGGTGATCAAGTACGTAGTCAAGAACCGAACACGCATTTTGAAGCTTCCGCACCAAACTTAACTTTGTCTAGATGTTTAATTGTGTTGTAAATGGCTTGTTAATCATGTTTTGAATCCTTTAAACTAGTGGTTAGTTGACTAGCAAGGGTTAACTCTAAACTTTTTATGTACTCTTTTGAATTTGTTTTGGGTACTATCACAAAAATGTATGGTCTTTAAACACGAAAGTTTTTTTTGTAAACTCTGATTAGTATTTAATTAATATAATTATTAATTAAACTCTGTCCAAATATTAAGGGTGTTACAAGTTGGTATCAGAGCCCAAGGTTGTTAACAAGTGTGTTCGGTTCAAGCTTGATCAAACATCCGGTAAGAGTTAATTGTTCGAAAGTAGAGTTACTAAGTATAAAAAGGGAAATAATGAATGGAAATGCATGGGAAGAGCGTGTTAATACACTCAAACCCGGAAAGTGCATTAAATAAGAACGGTGAGAACAAGTTATGAACTTGAATAAACCAAAGTAAATAAACCATATGTCATAGATGAAATGTTTAATGCTTAATGTAAACATTTCAGTTAAAAATGACGGATAAAGGTAATGATGATACGGTGCCGAGAGTCACCGAGCAAATGAGAGAAGTGATTGCTGAGGAGGTAGGAAAGGCAATCAAAAACAGTTTGTCGGGTTTCATCGACAAAATCCAAAACACGGTATTATCAGTGGTGGAGGAAAGAATTAAGAAATTGGAGGATAATACCAATTTCGCAAAGGAGAAGTCGGGAGGACGAAAGTCTTGTTCATATAAAGAGTTCATGGCGTGCAAGCCGCCAATCTACAACGGGGAGGTTGACCCGATAATATGCCAACGGTGGCTAAGCGATATGGATGTAGTATTCGAAAGAACTCATTGTGATCCAGACGATTACGTAGCCTATGGCACGGGTCAGTTAAGGGGTCAAGCGAAAGACTGGTGGGATAACAAGAAGAAAGAAATTGGGAGCGAAGCGGCTAAAGCTATGACATGGGATGAGTTTAAGATGCCGTTTCTTAAACATCACAGTCCCAAGGCAGTCATTAACAAGATCAAGGAAGAATTCATGCAGCTTCGACACAAGGGTGAATCTATTGATAAAATCACGGGAATATTCATGGATAAGATGAAGTTTTGTGATGAATTGATAACGAATGAGGAGCAGAAAATATATTATTATTATAATATGTTGAGCGCCGAGTATAGGGAGTTTATGACTCCTTCAAAGTATGAGACTCTCACCGAGATTATAAACGTTGCTCGGGAATGGGAGATAGAGTTGAAGAAACAGATTGAAAGAGGTGAAAGAAGGGCGCAGATAGTCAATCCAAGCCCAACGAAAAAGGCGCGCACAACAGAATCCTCAAAGAAACAAGAAGGGAAAAGTGGGTCATCGAACTGCAAGATATGCGAGAAGGGGCACAAAGGTGAGTGCCGGTTCAAGGACAAACCGTGTCCTATATGCGGGAAAACGGGGCACACGGCTGCATTGTGTCCGGGAAAGGTGTCTGTGTGTTACAAATGCTACCAACCGGGTCACAAGAAATCTGAGTGCCCGGAGTTGATCGGAAAGAAAGATGACAAGACTACACACACTGAGACACCAAGAGCAAAGGCAAGATCTTTCCAGTTAACAGCAGTGGAGGCAAAAACAGAGCCCGATGTGGTCTCATGTATATTTGCCATAAATTCAATTCCTGCACATGTGTTATTTGATACGGGTGCGAATAAATCCTTTGTTTCACATGGATTTATTCGACATCCTTCTTTTGTACTAACAAAATTGCCTATGCCATTAGAAGTAGAAATAGGCGATAACAAAAGTTTCCTTGTGTGTGATGTATGTCGAGATTGTAAGATAAACATTGACGATGAAGAATATTCAATAGACTTGATTCCTATGTCGATGGGGGAATTCCAAGTAGTAGTCGGGATGGATTGGCTATCCCGATACCATGCGAGAGTCGTATGTTTCCGCAAGGAGATAAAACTAACATCTCCCAGTGGAAAATCAGTTACCATATACGGCGAAAAGAGGGGTAATCCCGTTATGTGTTCAATGCTAAAAGCTCGCCAGCTCATGAAGCACGGTTGTAGGGCATTCATGATATACGCGAACGAACCAGACAAAAGATCACTAGAGATTGAAGATGTTCCGGTGGTACGCGAATATGCCGACGTATTTCCGGAAGACCTACCGGGAATACCACCAGAACAGGAGGTAAAGTTCGGGATCGAACTGGTTCCGGGCGCGAAACCTGTGGCCAAGGCGCTGTATCGACTCGCGCCATCATAATTACAAGAATTGATGTCGCAAATTCGAGATCTGTTAGACAAAGGGTTTATCCGGCCTAGTGTGTCTCCGTGGGGCGCACCGGTGCTATTTGTGAAAAAAGAAGGATGGGAGCATACGCATGTGTATCGATTACAGGGAATTAAATAAACTTACGGTGAAGAATCGATACCCACTCCCAAGAATCGACGATTTATTTGATCAATTGCAAGGCGCAAGTTGGTTCTCCAAGATCGACCTTAGATCGGGATACCATCAGTTGAAAGTCAAGGAGGAAGATATACCGAAGACGGCTTTCCGTACCCGGTATGGACATTACGAGTTTCTTGTGATGTCCTTTGGGTTAACTAATGCACCCGCGGCTTTCATGGACCTCATGAACCGGGTCTGTAAGCCTATGCTAGATAAGTCGGTAATAGTGTTCATTGATGACATCTTGATATATTCGAAGAATGAAGCTGAACACACAAATCATTTGCGTGAAGTATTAGAGACGCTCAGAAAAGAGAAATTGTACGCAAAGTTCTCAAAATGTGCTT
>JARYGA010016058.1:0-48215 GCA_030545235.1 Helianthus tuberosus
GTAAGTTGAAATTACTTTCGTGAATTTCTGAAGAAATATGCCGATACCTGCTCCACACTTATAAAGATGTCATGTTGAAGCAATACAAAGATGTCTTCTTTAATAGCTTGCTGAAGTAGACTAATCATCATCTTTTCAGCTCTGTACATGTCTCGTTCTTTATCATTGAATTCAGAGATTTCTTTCTCAACCTGCAGATCAGTACGTGGTAGTACATATTTTTTCAAAATACACTCCCAAGATCTTAAATGATTAGCTTGAACCCAGTTTTCAAACCGATCTTTCCAACCGTAATATTCCTCAATGCTCATTAGCTTCGAGGGATTTCGCTTGAACTAGCCCTTTGACCTATTTTCTCGTTTTCCGAGCCCTGATTAATCTAATACAATGTAAGACTCAATACAAGATGAAGTCGACAGACGTATGCACTAACAGTTGCATCAACACACATCCATAACCTAACTTAGAAGCGTCACAGTAGACTACAAAGTCTACAGTTCCTTCTGGTAACGCTAGTATGGGTGCGTTGGTTAATCTTTGCTTAAGAATTCTAAAGGCTTCTTCTTGTTTTAGTCCCCATTCAAACTTAACAGATTTACAGGTTAGCTTAGTTAAGGGAATGGCTATCCTAGAAAAATCTCGGATAAATCTTCTATAATAACCGGCCAATCCTAGGAAACTTCTAACCTCGGTTGGTGACTCGGGGGTTTTTCCATTTGGTAATCGCCTAAATCTTTGTAGGATCCACATGAATTCCTTCATGATTGACTAAATGCCCAAGAAACTGTATTTCTTCTAATCAAAACTCACACTTCGAAAACTTTTCATAAAGCTTTTCTTTTCTTAATAAACTTAGAAGTGCGTGCAAATGCTTTGCATGTTCCTCTTTTCTCTTAGGTAAATGAGAATATCATCTATAAAGACAATTATGAATTTATCTAATATGGCTTACATATTCGGTTCATCATGTCCATAAATGCGGCTGGGGCATTGGTTAAACCTAATGGCATGACAGTAAATTCATAATGGCCATACCTTGTTCTGAAAGCGGTCTTAGGAATGTCCTCTTCTTGTACCTTTAATTGGTGATATCCTGACCGTAAATCGATTTTAGAGAAAAATCGAGCTCCTTGCAACTGATCAAACCAATCATCAATTCTCGGTAATGGGTACCGATTCTTAATCGTGACTTTGTTCAATTCACGGTAATCAATGCACATACGCATTGACCCGTCTTTCTTTTTAATGAATAAGATTGGTGCTCCCCACGGTGATGAACTTGGCTATATGAATCCTTTCTCCAACAATTCGTCCAATTGTTTCTTTAATTCTTGCATTTCTGCAGGAGCCAAACGGTAAGGTGCTTTGGTAATCGGTGCTGTTCCTGGTAGTAGATGAATTCGGAATTCGACTTCCCTGTCCGGCGGTAGTCCTGGTAATTCTTCTGGAAATACATCTGGAAACTGAGATACTACTGGAATATCTTTCAGTTCTTTTCCTTCAGTGTTAATGATTATGGAAATCAAATACAATAACGATCCTTTTCTTACATAACTGGCTGGTTTCATTACAGAGATGAATTTTGTGGATCTAGAGGGTTTATCTCCTTTGATTGTGATCTTTTCACCCTTTGGTGAATTTGCTTGGATTGACTTTTGATCACATAGAATACTGGCTTTATTGGCTACTAACCAATCCATTCCTAATACAACATCAAATCCTGCCAGATTCAGTGGGTAAAGGTTTGCAATAAAACTTTGATTTAAAATTTTTATTCTTGCTCCCTGCAAGATTTCGGTGATCTTAATGGTTTCCCCATTTGCTGTTTCTACTATTGTGGGAGTTTAGTTAATGGTTGATTGACAAGTTTGCAAAACGAAGTATTAATAAAACTTTGGTTTGCACCAGAGTCGAATAATACTTTAGCAAAAACATCATTAACTAAAAACGTACCGGCAATCACGTCCGGAATCATCTTGGCTTCTTCTGCAGTCAGCACAAATGCCCTAGCATTTTTAGTATTCTAGTTGTTCATGGCTGGAGCTAGTTTCGGACAGTGTGGCTTGATGTGCCCTTTTTCTCCACAGTTGAAGCATACTCCATTACTAGGTTTCTTCCTATAATCTTCTTCCTTGTGTCCTGGTATCTTGCAGAAGTTGCAGTAGGTGGAGCATCTTCCTAAATGCTTCTTCTTGCAGGCCTTACAGTAAGGTGCAGAGGTAGAACCTACATTTTTCCCACGGTTGGAATTTCCATAACGAAATTCCTGGGTAATCCTTTGAGCTAGGTTCCTCCTCTGATCCTCTTCTCGCGTACGCACTAATTCATCAGTCAAGGTCTTTGCTAGTTCTGCAGCTTCTTCTATGGTTTAGGGTCTAGCCGCCTTGACTACATGCCTAATCTCACTGATTAATCCCCATATGTAACGGGAGATTAATACTGGTTCTGGTGATGCAAGGGTTGGCACTATTCTAGCATATTCAAAGAATGTAGTATTGTAGCCCTTACTATCCACGCTAGTCATTCTAAGGTTTAAGAACTTATTTGCTATCTGTTCTTTTTCATTGGGAGGCAGAATTTCCTTTCCACCATGTTCTTAAATTCCTCCCATTCCATATTGTAAATCCTGTCACTTCCCCTAGACTGGAGGATAGTGTTCCACCATTCTAAGGCTGAGTTCTTAAACAAATTGGAGGCAAACATTATCTTATCCTCTTCTGCGTACTTGCTTATTTTCAAGACTGCCTCAGTCTTTTCTATCCAGCGTAGAGCTGCAATGGGTCCTTCATTGCCCGAGAATTCTATTGGTTTACAAGACCATAATTCTTTATAAGAACAACCATAAGACATGGTTCTTCTTCTTTTAGGAATGGGCACTAGAAGTATTGGTCCATTGTTTACGCTGTGTTCTGGTTCAGTAGGTCGTTTACTGCCATTATTACTTTTATTATCCGCTTCCTTAACCGTTTTGATAATATATGGCATCGCGTCTATAATCCCTTGTGCCACTATGTGTTGGATGGCACTATTATCCACTTGGTTTCCATTATGATTGTTATTCTGGTTATCGTTATTCTGGTTTTCCTGGTTCACTTCTTTATCCATTTGAATTTTAAACATTTATCACATATTAATATTACAAAATAACATTTAATGCACACAATTACACAGCTCGCATATTGATCAAAATCGTCGAACATTGCGACATTTACTCTATTTTATATTATGCATCTATATCTATTACAAATATAACTGGAATTGAAAATACAATACTAGTATGCATCCGTAGCTGTTATCTAGATATTACATTTTTTTTCAAACATACACACATATTATATATTATTATTATTATTATTATTATTATTATTATTACTACTACTACTACTGATAGGGGTTCATCCAAAAGTCCATATTACGCTCGTAATATTTCCTGACGAGTCGTTCCCCTATTTGTCTCATCCTCTTAGTTCCTTCTAAAATCTCCTCACCAAAGGTTCGGAGTTCTTGCACATTCTCAGTGCTCATGGGTGGTGCGGGTGCGGGTATTGGGTTTGGGAACTGGGGCATGGATTCCTCAGGTGGGTAAGGGTTCTCTAGGATTTTGTAGGATCGTTTGCACGACCAAATGAGTCGTTCAGAAGAGATCTCTTCCAAAACGAGTGGCGAAAACAAACGTATCGGAGTTATTTCAGCTGATTTGCACTTAGATTCACTTTAACTGTCTCTTGTATTGATATCAGATCGTTTTACAATGTTGGAGACACTTCGGCAGAGCTTCGCTACCGGAATCGAAAACGTTACAAATGAATTGAACAAGGCACCTATTTATAGGCAAGCCATTCCGCACGAATTGGTTCACACGAAATGGCCATCTCCATTTCGTACGAAATGGACTCCTCATTTCATGCGAAATGTGTTGGACCGTTTGCGTGACCCTAAATGTCAGTAAAAGTAGTTCATCTTTGAATACAAAGGCGGAATCAATGTATACAAAGTCACAACAGCTTTCGGATCCTTTTAACTTCTTTCTATTACTGATTTCCAATCTTTACACGTGTTTCTGACGTAATTTTGACAGAGTTTCGACACCGTACACAAGACCAGATTCCGCTCCAACTGTTTCAAATGACAACAGCTGGACCCTATTTATAGACCTCCTGATTCCGCCCCTACGTACATGTTGAATACGAGCGGAATTACAAGATCACATATGAGCGGAATCATCAAATTAATATCAGGAGCGGAATCATCTACTAGACCTATTTGGAGCGGAATCAACATGAACATAACCTAATTTCTAATTTCGCTTCTAATGACACTTATGTCATTTGGAGCGAAATTACCACATTAAATCACCTTTACAATTCAAAGCTCCAATCTAACCTAACATGACCTATGACTCAATAAAGACGTAGTCATCAGACATTCAGTGCACCAACAGACTTCCCCTTGGATGTTGACGAAGTCTTCGGTATCGAGTCTTCAGTCTTGGTCTTTTTCCAACTTTGTCTTCTCATTGCAAATACTCTTTCTTCACACAAGTTCAGAAACTCATTCTGGTTCCATCTTCAATCTCCCCTTTGACTGTTGATCCAGAATCCTGACTCCCCCTTTCACAGACTCCCCCTCTCGGAATGCTAGGACTCTGATTCTGATTCAAACTTTAACGTTTTATTGCCATGGGAATTTCTGAAACCTGTATAAACTCTACCCAAATATAAGATATATGATAATAACAATTTCAAATCAAAACTTACCATTGAAACTTCAGTGTTAGAAATCCACTTAAGTATTCAGGTCCAAGTTAATGACCCTGATTACTCAATTTATCTACCAAGTCCAATTTAATGACCTTGGTTGATCTGAGATAATTCACACTGACATTTAAAAACAAATAAGTTCAAACACTTCTGAAAATTTACAAGTTTCAAGTTAATGAACTTGCTTTAACTGTTCAACTTCTCAAACTTATCAAGATTAGCTCACGACTCATCCTCCAGTCCAGAAATCTCCTGCATCTGCTTTCAACTTTCGAATCCGAATATCAGCTCTCCACTTTGATTTGTCAAAAATAAAGCAGAAATGTAAAATCTTTTTGGATTTTAACAAAACTTCTAAACTAGAAATGAAATACAGAACTAAAATGCAGTAAAAATAAACTATTTACAAACATATTTTTGATGAGCGTGTTAGGGAATCATATCAGCTATTCGACAAATCACAAGTACCGTTAAGCTTCAATTACATACTCAGAATTAAACAATTCGCTTAGATTGTCGATATACTGATCCACTTAAATTCTCACACAATTTTCAATCTGTCCAGGATACGGATTTAGTGTTTTATAGACTTAAACTTATACGTGTGTCCCACCTCTTAAATATACTCCCGTATCCAGATCCCGATATTCAATCTTACAGGTAATTATAACACAAATGATATCTGTGAGGGGTTAATTGTTGGATCGTATACGTGACCCTAAAAGTCAGTTAAGGTAGTTCAACATCGATTACTAAGGCGGAATCAAAGTAAACAACGTCCAAAACAACTTGTATCCTTTAATCTTTCTTTCTATTATCAATTGTGAGCTTTTACAATGTTTTCTAACAAAATTTTGACAGCACCTTCGCTCACACACACAACCGTTCCGTTTGGAATGAGACTAACACACTCCTATTTATAGACATAAGACCCTTCCGTTTGAACTTAACATAACCTGGTTCAAACGGAACCCTTATCTCAAACGGAACCCTCATCTCAAACGACTATTTCAAACGGAACCCCTTTAATCACTTCCTAAATCAAAACTAAACCCTAAATCTATTACTATTTCACACTCATACAATCTATCTAGACATAAGACTTGATTATGACGTAATCAGCAGACATTTAGTGCACCAACAGACTCCCCCTTGGATGTTGATGAAGTCTTTGACTTCAAGTCTTTGTCTTTATCAATCTTTAAACATTGTAAAAAACTTTCTTCAATCTCTATCTTCAATCTTTAAACTTCAATCTTCCCTTTGACCGTTGATCCAGTCTCCCCCTTTCACAGACTCTCCCTCTCAATATGCTGAATCTGAGATATCTGGTTCAAGCTTTGACAATTTGCTTCCATTGGGAATAATGAAGTTCAAACCTGTTACTCAACCAACAAACATTACAAACTATCTTTTCAACATTAAATCACAAACTCTATTAGTTTTAGAAATCCACTCAAGTATTCAGGTCCAAATTAATGACCCTGATTACTCAATTAATCTACCAAGTCCAATTTAATGACCCTGGTTGATCATTTGACGAATCAAACTGATTTAAAACAACAATTTCACACATTTTCTGAAAATAACAAGTATCAAGTTAATGAACTTGTTTTTGACTTTCCAATAAATCAAACTCCATCAAGATAAGCTTTCCTCATTCTTCAGTCCAGAATTTCCTGCATCTGCTTCAAACATCTAAGAATCCAACAATCAACTCTCCACTTTGGTTTGTCGGAAAATAAAGCAGAAATAAAATCTTTTTGGATTTTATAAAGTGTTCTAAACTAAGAAATGAAATACAGAAAACTTAAATTGCAGAAAGTAAACAAAGTAAACTATTTACAAACATATTTTTGGCGAGCATGTCAGGGAATCATATCAGCTATTCAGACAAATCACAAGTACCGTTAAGCTACATTTCATACTCAGACTTAAACAATTTACCTCGATTGTCGATATACTGATCCATCTTAAATTCTCACACACATTTCAATTTACTCAGGATACGAATTAGATGAATTATGAACTTAGCTCATTCATGTGTCCCACCTCTTGAATATACTCCCGTATCCAGAATCCCAATAATCAGTCTTACAGGTGAGTATACTACAATGATATCTGTATATAAATTAGGTATGCGAGGGCTGAGGGATCTCAGGTCGATACTTCCATATACGCAGAGAGATATCAGCTTCAACTTTTCGGTGTGTCCCCTTTAGAGGATCTTTTTGCTTACAACAGCAGCATTTATCAATTTTATTGTTTCAGCATGCTGAGGGTTTAATGCTGTGTTTCAAGCATTGCAGCAAGTATTAGCCAAGGACTAGGTCAGAACTACCGTTCAGCAGAAGTCCCGAAATAATACCCCAGACATCATTGAGTATAAAGACCTAGTATATCAGATTATGAGATCTTTCAAACGAGATTTCAGGGGTTACCTATATATCCAAGTAGTGTTCCCCACGAATTTCACAAGTTTGAAATTTAGGTTTATATCCCGAATAAATCTACTAAATGTGCGAAAACCTATCGACACATCATCAGTGAGATTGTTTAACTCTTTTATACTTTTCAAATCTTTAGCATACTGTAATCTTCTAGCTGATGTACTATCATTTTCCCTATATACACAAGCTCTTTTTCATATTTTATCATGTTTTTGTATTTTTGCATTTTTTACTGTTTTTGTATTTTCTGAAAAATAAACTATGTACAAATATCTAATCCCCCTAAATACCAAAACAAGTAAAAATTCGACAAACCATTGCAGATTGTTTCTCGTCTTCATCCGCAACAGTACTCTCATCAACGCCAATTATGCCATCCGACACCGACAGAAGCTTCATACCATTCAGTTTTAACAAATATTTAAACCGATTTTTATCAAAAGCTTTGGTATGTAAATCAGCTTTCTGTTCGTCAGTGTGGATTTTCTCAATTCGTATCAACTTTTTCTCAAAGCAATCACGAATAAAGTGATGACGAATTTCTATGTGTTTAGTTTTAGCGTGATGTACTGGATTCTTTGTTATATTTATTGCAGCCTCATTATCAACAAAAAGAGGTGTGTTAAGAAACTGCAAACCGTAGTCACGCATCTGTTGCTGTATCCACAAGATCTGAGAGCAGCAACTGCTAGCAGAAACATACTCCGCTTCACATGTAGATAACGCCACAGACGTTTGTTTCTTACACTGCCAGGTAACCAATCTAGGACCAAAGAACTGGCATCCTGCAGTTGTTGATTTTGAATTGACTTTGCAGCATCCGAAATCCGAATCGGAATACCCTTCGAGCGTAAAGTCGCCTTTCCTAGGATACCACAACCCCAATGAAGGAGTTCCTTTCAGGTAGCGCAATATCCTCTTCACAATGATCATATGCGATGCTCTCGGGTTAGACTGAAATCTTGCTGCGAGGCACGTTGGGTACATGATATCAGGACGTGAAGCAGTTAGGTACATTAAAGAACCTATCATGGAACGGTAAAACGTTTCATCAGCCCTGTCTCCGGTGAGATCTGGGTTAATCCCATGATTTGTTGCAAGTGGGGTAGCAGCTGGAGTAGAACTTGACATCCCAAATTTCTCTAGAATATCATGAACATACTTTGACAGATGAATGAAAATTCCCTCAGGAAGTTGTTCAACTTGTAAACCCAGAAAGAATTTCATCTCCCCCATTGATGATATTTCGAACTTTTGCTTCATCACTGATTCAAAATCTTTGCATAGACTTTCATTCGTTGACCCAAAAATTATATCGTCCACATAAATCTGAACTATCAGAAGATGACCATCGACCTCTTTAGTGAAGAGAGTGGCATCCACTTTTCCACGAATGAACTTGTTGGCTAGTAGGTGTTGAGACAAAGTCTCGTACCAAGCTCTCGGGGCCTGGTGTAAACCATACAGCGCTTTGTCCAATAAGTAGACCTTGTTTTTGTGGATTGGATCGGTGAAGCCCGGTGGCTGACCGACATAAACCTCCTCTTTAACCTTCCCGTAGAGAAAATCCGATTTAACTTCTAACTGATAAACTTTGAAGTTCTTCCAAGACGCAAATGCTAGGAAAATTCTGATTGCCTCTAGTCGAGCCACAGGAGCATAGACTTCAGTAAAATCAATTCTCTCCTGTTGACTAAAGCCCTGAACAACGAGTCGAGGTTTGTTCCTTACAACAATTCCTCTACCGTCCCTCTTACACTTGAACACCCACTTGGTGTTAATCTTTCTCTGACCATCCGGCAAATCAACTAACTTCCACACTCCCAATTTCTCAAATTGACTAAGTTCCTCCTGCATAGCATTGACCCAAGAGTCTTCAGTAAGCGCCTCTTTGTAAGTTCTTGGCTCAACCTGTGAAATAAAACAACTCAATGAGAATTCAGTTTGCAAAGGAGCAACTTTTGTATAAAAACATGTAAGCCCTTTATCAATCTGATTTCGAGTGCGAACGCCTGTCTGCAATTCTCCTATGATCAACTCCTCTGGAAGATATGAAAAAAATCGCGGCATCACTTCGCTTGGAACATCTACATTTCCCTCCAGATTAGTAACATTCTGTTCTGCATCTTGTTCACCAACTTGGTTTGTTTGACTTGAAATCTGAATTTGCTCCCCCTCAGAATCTGAATCGCCATGATCAAAGACTGGCATATTTTCAGCTTCTAGATTATCATTCTGAACCGACTGATTATCTTGAGCAACTTCATTCTGTTGGACATTATCATGTTCACCAGCATTACTTGGACCTGCTTCATCGTCATTTGAAGTTTCCCGTGGTCTTCTTGAATACTCAGCTGTGAACCTTAGCTGTGACTCATATTCACGCAAAATATCCAACTCATCAAAGAAATCTTCATCATCCTCTGATTCTTCTCTCATGTCAAACGAATCCCACAGTTTGTCATAATGATAACGCCATGAATCACCAGGATTCTGCGGCGGCATAGTATAACCTTGACATTCAACATTTACAGCTTCAATAATCCGCTTCTCACTTGGAACGAAGACGCGTCGCATTGGATTTGCATAACCAACAAAAATTCCCTCAATGTTCTTCGGACCAAACTTTCCATGAGGCTCTATAACCGTACAGGGTGACCCGAACGGTTCTAGATACTTCAAATTCGGTTTGCGGTTATTGATTAGCTCAAAGCATGTTTTGTTAAACTTCTTGACAGTGAGAACCCTGTTGAGTGTATAGCATGCGGCAGAAACAGCTTCAGCCCAAAAATTAATCGGTAACTTTGAATCTGCGAGCATAGTTCTAGCCGTCTCGATTAGCGTCCGGTTTTTGCGTTCTGCGACTCCATTCTGCTGCGGAGTGTACGGAGCACTAAACTCATGCAAAATACCTCTTTCATCACAAAATTCTTCCATGTTGCTGTTCTTGAATTCAGTACCATTGTCACTTCGAATTCTTTTGATACGCCTTTGGTACAAATTCTCAATCTTCCGGAACAGACCCATCAAACTGTCAAATGTTTCATCTTTCGTCTTCAAGAAAGAAACCCACGAAAATCTGGAATAATCATCAGAAACGACCAAATAATAGTAATCTCCTGTAATACTTTTGACATTCACAGGACCAAACAAATCCATGTGAAGTCTTTCCAACGGTCTCAAAACTGAATTGACTTGCTTTGTAGGGTGTGACTTTTTCTTCTGCTTGCCTTTGATGCAGCTAATGCACTCCCCTTCCAGATGAAAACCTTTGATATTAACTCCCAATACCAAATCATTGTGCACCAAGTGATTCATCTTCCTTAGGTGAATATGCCCCATCTTTCGGTGCCACAATCTTGATTCTTTCTCAGTTGCTCTAGACACAAAACAATGTGCTTGACCAGTAGTTGTAGTTGCTACACTCATATCTAATACATATAAATCATTCACTCTAGGTGCCCTCATGATAATCCAATCTTCAGGAATAACAAAACCAGGTTTCAAAATCAAACATTCTTTATCAGTGAAGTGAGTAGTATACTGATTGTCACAAATCTGCGAGATACTAAGCAAATTGTTCTCCAGCTCAGTGATGTAGTTAACTCTCTCAAACGTCACAATCCCATTGGATAACGTTCCTTCACCAACAATTCTACCACCTTCATGACCTGCAAATCCCACATAACCACCATTAATATTCTTCACATCATATAGCAATGCAGTTTTTCCTGTCATATGTCGAGATGCGCCACTATCCATGATCCATCTTGAAATGGCTCTTGGAAGATCCTGCACATAACAAACTTCAAATTAACCAACTTTTAAGAAAGATGCCGATTCATGCTTCGCGATCCAGGAAGCTCCGGCCATTCAAACTACTTATTCAAACATGGTGTCCACCCAGGCCTCATCAGCCTTAGGTGTAACCTTGACTCTCGCAATTTGAATTTTGAAATTTTCAGCCTTCAAAGGTGGAAAATTTGCATCATAATCAACCGAAATTGATTCTTCAGCCTTTTTCACTTCAGAAGTTGAAATTTTCATTTCAGTTTTTGGTTTCCAAACTTGTTGAGATAATGCAACCCGTTTGTAAAATTTGTCATTTTTAGTTACAACTTTCTTTACGGGTTCATTTTTCAATTTAATGTTGTCATTTTTCACATTCTTTTTCTCAACAATGATTGGTGCTTTACCCTTCACATCAATTTTTTTCTTTTGTCTATCAACAACTTCAGTCTTAGGCTTGGAGTTGGTGCAATTTCTTGCTATGTGACCAACTTTGTTACATCTAAAACATGTACGAGTATCATCAACTCGACTTGTGCCTTCAGACTGAGGTTGTGAAACCCTCTTCTCAAAGAACTCTTTATTTGATTTTGAAAAAATTTCATTCTCTTCATCAGCAAGTGAACTTGAACTGTTCACAAACACCTTCTTTTCAGAAAACCTTTTGTTTTGAAAACTCTTTTTCTGATAACTATTACCACCCCAATAACCACCCGACCAATTGTTTCGATTGTTATTATAATAACGTGGTGGAACAACAGGCTTTTTGTAATAAGCTTTATCTTTCTCAAAATTCATTTGCCTTTTTGTTTGACACAAACTGTTCACTTCTGACAACTCAACTTCAACCAATTTGAAAACATTTGTCAACTTTTTCACATTAACATTCTCAATCGGAAACTCAGAATCCGAATACAACTTATCAGATCCAGCCATCTTGTACATCACAAGACCCGGTTCATCACTTAAGTTGTTTTTGGACTTTGATTTCTAAATGTATTTGTCCAAGAAACACCCATCATCTTCAGCTGAATCACTATTCAAAACACTTTCAGCTGTGCTCTTAACAATCTCTGTCTAAACACTATCATCAGATGATGTAGAAAAAGTAACATCAATGTTCTCCGGAAGTATAACTTCTTTTTCTTCCTCAATTTCAACCAATCCAGACTGCTTTTTAGTGTAATTATGAAGAACAGGTGGTGGTACTTGATGAAAACCCACCCCAGTTCCATCAGAATACACATCTTCGCCCGCTTTGTCTTTCCCGATGGGTTTGGGAATGATATGTTGCAAAACAAAGCTTGCGGAGCTGTAACTGTTAAGCTTCAACTGGATTCGCTCGTTTTCGATTACAGCCTCTTGAACTTTAAGTTTCAATTTAGCGATTTCATCCAGTTGTTTATTGATTGATTCTTCTTTAACTCTAAGCACTGCTTTTAAATGTTCATTTTCTTTAAAAGTTTTACCATTTCGATCATCACAATCTTTCATTGTGCTTTTGAGTTTTTCAAATTTTTCAGAAATCTGACGGTTTTCAAGAATCAACTTTTCATTTTCTTGTTTAATTTTGTCATGATCAATTTTATCAGTTTCAATTTGAGCAGTTAATTCTCTTATCCGTTCAGTTGAAGCTTTAACTGTTTTGTCACGACCAAGAATCTGATTCTCAATGTTTCTGACCTTTGCTGTCAGATCTTTAATTTTCTCACCGTTGAGATACGTGACAGTATTACAAAATTTGCACTCTTTGTTGCAATTTTTGCAATCAGCATTTCCTTCGATCTTTTTTCCTGACGCATTTGTTGACACATCTGAACTGACCTGGCTTTTTGACTCAGACACGGAGTTAGAGTCTACCTCAAGTGCCTTAGCAGCCAGCACTTTGTCAGCCATTTTTCCCAGGTTACCCATATATCCGAGAGATGTTACCCACGATATAAGCAAGTTTGAATTTAGGTTTATATCTCGTCACAATCTACTAAATGTGCAAAAACCTACTGGCATATCATCAGTGAGACCGTTTATCACTATTTAACTTTCCATATCTTTAGCATGCTGTGATCGTCTACTGATGTACTATCATTTCCTCTTTTATACACCAAAACTCATTTTTTCTTTTTCAATGTTTTTGGCTTTTTCAATGTTTTTGGCATTTTCAAATTTTCTAATTTTTTAAAATTTTTCTCCCCCTAAAATCAAAATATGTTTCAATTTTGATTTTCAAGGAAAAATTGAAAACAAACTTTACAAGAAATGTGACAAACTGATATCAAATCGCTTCAATTCGCCATTCACTCGGCTTAACAATCAGAACTCCCCCTGACAACAAACTATTTTCCCATTTAGATTTCAAAACACTTAAGTTTGTTTTAATCAAAATGGCTTTTCCGGAAAATTAGTTTTGTTTATCTTTTTACAAACTCGGGTTTTTTCATCACATTGTTCACCTTTATCCACTTATCGGAAAGATAAATCAAGTACAACTTAATGTCCTTGATTAACCTCTTGAAATTCGAAATATCACAGTTACCAACCTGTGAATTTCTCAAGAAAGATGCCGATTCCTGTTCCACACTTACCAACCTGGGAACTCCGGCAAGTCAGGTTTTTCATTTGAAAAGATTTACCCAAGCCTGACCAGCCTTGGGTTTGACAGTTTTTACCTCAACAAATGGCTCTTCTGGTTTTGACGAACCAGAATCATTGCCTGAATGTGGCTTGTCTGACTTTGAAGAGTCAGATTCATCACCAACACGTGGCTCCTTTGTTTCTGAAGAAACAAATTCATGGCTAACAACTTTCTTTTTCTTCTCTTTTGTCCTCAGATTTGCATCTGATGAATTCGTTTTGTTTGACTTATCGGTCTTGGGAGAGCAAAACGATTTATCAGAACTTTTTCTCGGATTACCAGTTGTATCCGAGGACAAAATTTTCTCCAAGTATTCTCTAGCGTTCTTCCTTTTCTTCCTCAGTCTGTCTTTCTGCCCTTGTGAAAGCTTAATTTTCTTTTCTTGAACTTTCTGTTCTTGAACTTTTGGTTCTTGAACTTTCTGTTCTTTGGGCTTGACATTGACTGGTTTCTTTCCCATTTTCTGAGATTCAGCCCTCGATCTTCCTTTTGATCTCATTGGGCAATCTCTGGCAATGTGTCCTCTTATGTGACATTCATAGCACCTTCTCGTTTCGAATCTCTGACTTTGACAGTTAACAGCAATGTGTCCTTGAAATCCACAAGTGTAACACACTCTGTTATCATACCTCTCACTACTTTCATACCAAACACCGTCTTCATACCACATACTTAGATCAAAGCATTGAGTTGCCTTGTGGTAGTCATTTCTCCTCTTGTATCCTTGATTTGGCATTTGAGCACTGTGGTCAAACCTGCACCACTGGTTACCAACTTTTTGTGAGTTTTTATTTTCAGATTTTTGTGGTTTTTTATAATGATTGGATGACTGAACTGATGAGCTTTTATTTTCATTTTGAAAATTTTTCAATTTTTTAACTTTTTGTTTCTGTTCTACAATCTTCTTAACAGGTTTTTGCTTTGAGACTTCACCTATTTCAGTAGATTGCAAAACAGTATTTTGAAATTTTTCTTGTAATTCTAAAAATATTTTTCGTTTCTTTTCCTTTTCTTTTTCATCATCAGCTTTATCATCACAATCTTCAATTTTGACTTTGTCAAAATTTGTGACATTGTCACTTATTGGAACTGAATTGATCGGTTTTGGACAAACATGTGATGTAGAATTCACAAAACCTTTCAATTTATTCTCTAAATCTTTGATTTTCTTCCTATCACATTCAGCTTCTTTTTCAAGTCGAATAATCGTCTGACGATGGGAATTTATTACCTTTTGCTTTTCAATATTGTTCTTGCTAAAAACAGATCTCCCATCTTCAAGAATCTTTATTTGACTTTGAAATTCTTTTTCAATTTTTAATTTTTCATTTTCAAAACTATTTTCTTTTTCTTTAAAATTTTTGTTTTCTAATAACAAACTCTCAACATTCTTCAAAAGTTTGTCATTTTCAGATTTTAGTTTTTCGCAGTTCAAGCGCAACTCCAAAATCTGTTCATTATCAGCTTTCTTCTCGTCTTTCAAAGATTTGTTTTCCAATGTCAAATTCTCCACATCTTTCAAGAGATTGACATTTTCTGCTTCGGATTTTTTGCATTTTGAGCACACCACTTCATGTTTTGAAGTTTCGTTTTTCTTCGATTCTTCATTCTTTAACATTCTCTCTTAGAATATCCAACTCATCAAAGAAATCCTCTTCTTCTTCCTTTTCTTCTTCCATGTCAAACGAATCCCACAATTTTTCATAATTAAAACGCCATGAGTCACCGGGATTTTGAGGCGGCATAGAATACCCCTGACACTCAACATGTTGTGCTTCAATGATCTGCTTCCTGCTTGGAACAAAAACACGTCTTTGTGGACTTGAGTAACCCACAAATATTCCTTCGATACTCTTTGGACCAAACTTACCAAAAGGCTCTAGAACTGTACAAGGAGACCCAAACGGTTCTAAAAACTTCAGGTTCGGTTTACGATTATTGATCAACTCAAGGCATGTCTTGTTGAATTTCTTGACAGTGAGAACCCGATTGAGTGTATAGCATGCGGCAGAAACTACTTCTGCCCAAAAATTTATCGGTAGCTTTGAATCAGCAAGCATTGTTCTGGCCGTTTCGATTAGCGTCCGGTTTTTGCGTTCTGCGACTCCATTCTGTTGCGGAGTGTACGGAGCACTAAACTCATGCAATATACCTCTTTCATCACAATATTCTTCCATGTTGTTGTTCTTGAATTCAATACCATTATCACTTCTAATTCTTCTGATACGCCGTTGGTACAAATTTTCAATCTTTCTGAACAACGCCATCAAACTGTCAAACGTTTCATCTTTCGACTTCAAGAATGATACCCACGAAAATCTGGAATAATCATCAGTAACTACAAGACAGTAGAGATCCCCTGTAATACTTTTGACGTTTACTGGACCAAACAGATCCATATGTAGTCTCTCTAACGGTCTGGAAACTGAATTGACTTGCTTTTTAGGGTGTGACTTTTTCTTTTGCTTGCCTCTAATGCACTCCCCTTCCAGATGAAAACCTTTGATATTAACTCCAATTACCAAATCATTGTGCACCAGGTGATTCATTTTTCTAAGATGTATATGCCCCATCTTCCGGTGCCACAACTTCGATTCTTTCTCTGTTGCTCTAGACACAAAACAATGAGCTTAACCTGTTGTTGTAGTAGCTACACTCATGTCCAATACATACAGATCATTCACTCTAGGTGCCCGCATGATAATCCATTCTTCAGAAATAACAAATCCTGGCTTCAAGATCAAACATTCTTTGTCTGTGAAGTGAGTGGTATACATCCTGTCACAAATCTGTGAGATACTCAGCAGATTATTTTCCAGCTCAGCAATGTAGTTAACTCTCTCAAACGTAACAATCCCATTGGATAACGTTCCTTCACCAATAATTCTACCACCTTCGTGTCCTGCGAATCCCACATAGCCACCATTGATATTTCTAACATCATACAACAATGCAGTCTTCCCTGTCATATGTCGAGACGCTCCACTATCCATAATCCATCTTGAAATAGCTCTCGGAAGATCCTGCACATATCACAAACAATTCAATAAAGATGCTGATTCATGCTTCACGATTACCAACTAGGAAGCTCCGGCAAGTCCAAAATCTTTAGTGAGATTTTGATGCCACCCAAGCCTCTTTTGACTCGGGTAACTTGACTTTAATGTGAGTTTTAGCAGTGTAAAGTGGCGGAAAATTTTTATCATTCATTTTCAAACTTTCATCAGATCCAACCTCAACCTTTTTGTATAAGAAAAACTCATCTATTTTAAGTTGACCGGTTGGTTGATTTTTCTTTTTAACATTCTTCTTCTCTGATGGAGTAGAAGATTGTTTCTCCAACTTTTCATAATAATCCAAAGGAACATCCATCTTTACCAGTGTGGTAGAAGACGATTGTTTTTCCGACTCTGAAACCTTTGGTTTATCAACAACTTCTGGCTTCCATGTTTGTTGAGATGATGCAACCCGTTTGTAGAATTTGTCATTTTTAGCTACCAAGTTCTTAACAGGTTCAATTTTGACTTTTGTTTTCTCATTTTTCAAAACTTTCTCAACAACCATTAGAGCTTTGCCTTTTGCATCAACCTTCTTCTTTTGTTTCTCAACAACTTCAGTCTTAGGCTTGAAGTTGGTGCAATTTCTTGCAATGTGACCAACTTTGTTGCATCTAAAACATGTACGAGTATCAACTACTCGACTTGTGCCTTCAGACTGATGTTGTGAGGCCCTCTTCTCAAAGAACTCTTCATTTGATTTTGAAAAAATTTCATTTTCCTCATCAGAAAGTGAACTCGACCCGTTCACAAACACTTTCTTTTCAGCAAACCTTTTGTTTTGAAAACTCCTTTTCTGATAACTCTTACCACCCTAATATCCACCCGACCAATTGTTTCGATTGTTGTTATAAAAACGTGGTGGAACTACAGGCTTTTTGTAATAAGCTTTATCTTTCTCAAAATTCATTTGCATTTTAGTTTGTTTTAAACTCTTTACTTCAGACAAATCGATTTCAACCATTTTGAACACATTTGTCAATTTAGAAACATTTACATTCTCCAGAGGAAACTAAGAATCTGAATACAACTTATCAGATCCAGCCATCTTGTACATCACAAGACCCGGTTCATCACCTAAGTTGTTTTTGGACTTTTGTTTCGGAATGTATTTGTTCAAGAAACATTCATCATCTCTAGCTGAATCACTATTCAAAACACTTTCAGCTGTGCTTTTAACAATCTCTGTCTGAACACTATCATCAGATGATGAAGTAGAAAATGTCACATCAATTGAATCAGGAAGTTTCACTTCATTTTCTTCCTCAAGATTAACCAACCCAGATTGCTTTTTCGAATAGTTTTCTAGAATTGGTGGTGGAACTTGATGAAAACCCACCCCAGTTCCATCACAGTATACATCTTCGCCTGCTTTGTCTTTCCCGGTGGGTTTGGGAATGATGTGTTGCAAAACAAAGCTTGCAGAGCTGTAACTGTTCAATTTCAAATTGATACGTTCATTTTCAATCTTGGCTTCTTCAAACTGAAGTTTCAATTTAGCAATCTCATCCAATTGTTTATTGATTAATTCTTCTTTGATTCTCAAAACACATTGCATTTGGCAATTTTCTTTGTAAGTTTTACCGTTTCTATCATCATTATCTTTAATCGTGCTTTTAAGCTTCTCAAATTTTTCAGTGATCTGACGATTTTCAAAAATTAACTTCTCATTTTCTTTCCTAACCTTTTCCTGATCAATTTTATCAGTTTCAATTTTGTTAGTTAATTCTTTTAATCGTTCAGTTGAAGCTTTCACCATTTTGTCACGATCAAGGATTTGATTCTCAACACTTCTGACTTTAGCAGTCAGATCCTCAATCTTCTTACCTTTGAGATAGGTGTTTGTACTACAAATCTTGCATTCTTTGATGCAATTTTTGCAGTTAACATCACCACTGACCTTCTTACCTGACTCAGTCGTTGACGCTTTTGAACTGACTTGGCTTTTAGACTCAGAAACGGATTTAGAATCTACCTCAAGTGCATTAGCAGCTAGCACCTTGTCAGCCATCTTTCCCATGTTTTCTGCATTCAACTCCTGTGTCGTGTCAATGATCCCAGTGTCAATCTTCTTTGACTTCTCTTTCTCTTCTTTCTCCTTCTTCTCTTTCTCTTCATCTTCTCCGCTTCCCCACCATTTCTTCTGCCAATAATCATCTTCAATTTTATATTCTTTGATTATGGTTTCCATATCAAGAGTTTTATGATCAACAGCAATGTTTCCATAGGGGTCAAGATAACATTCTCTGTCTGGATCCCATCTATTTGCTCTTTTTGCCTCATCAAAAATAGCAGATATTCTGATCATTTTGTTTATGGCTAACTGCTTTCTGTGATTGTACTTCTGTTCTTCATTTCTGTCATCTTTCCAAGGAATAGGTTCAGTTTTTGCCATGAAAGCATATCCAACCGCATCTTCTTCAGGTAACAACTCGCTCCAGTCGTAACCTTCATCGTCGTGAATCACCGCAAGAGCTCTAGATTTTTCTTTGTTATCTTCAATCTGTTTCATTCTTGGCGGCTCCGATTTGTTCTGATTATAAATCGCCTTCTTGTAGTAATCTTCTCTAAAGGGTTTTCAGATTCATCAGCATACGCGTTTCTGCATTCACGCTTAAAGTAACCTTTCTGTTTGCACTTGAAGCATGTCACCTTAGACTTATCAAAGCCCAACTTGGTAGATGGTCCACCAATTGACTTCCTTCCAGTTATCTCCATGAAACGCTGTGCTCGACGAACTGCACTGGCCATACACCACCTTATGTCGATTAGTTCCATCTCCTCAGGATCTATCTGATCATAATCTTCTTTTGTCAGGTTGGTGTTGCCTATCTTCCCTGCTACAAGACTTTCATAAGATTCTAGCATAGATGCTAGGAAAACCATCTGTTGTTTGGCAGACTCCTCGCTGAAGTTCTGAGCGTTCTTTAAGTCTATAGCGATGTTGCATTGAAATAAGTTCTTTGCATCAGACTGGTTTGAATTTGATGAAGACCCACTGTGATATCCACTGCTTTGACTTTCTTTGCTTGTTTTGGAAACATTCTCAGCAGAAAACGCAGTCTTGGGAGATGTACTCTTTGGCATCATGCTCTTTGGATAATACAAATCCAAGTTCTGCTGATAAGATGTGTGATTGACTTTGTGCGTCTTCTTTAACTCCAACTCGTGACTCTCTAATCTCTCAATCAGCAAGTCAACTGTTAAATCTTCTGGCGGCTTGATAGTATTCTTTAGCATCAACGCATAATATTGCCAATCCATCTCATCTGGCAATGCATCAAACAATTTGTCGACTAGCTCTTCTCGAGAATAAACAATATCATGTCTCGCCAGTTCCAGTTTCAGATGCCCAAATCTCTCTATCATTTTACAAACTGATTCATTCTTTAAACACCCGAACAAATCAAACTCTTTTCTAAGTAGTTTCTTTTTGTTTTCACAATTTATGTGCTTCCTATACATTTGTTTTTCAATTTGTTCCAGAGATCTGTAGCACTAGAGTATTCGATCAAAGATATTATATCTTCTCTGACGGACTGAAACAGCAACGCAATACATTTTTACTCAGCAACAAACAAGTCTATCTCCTCATTTGTTGTTAAGGTTTCACCTTTTTTGTTTCCATCGTATCCAATTTTTAAACTCTTCCAACTAGGAAAAGCAAAGGCCATCAGCCAATCTTCAAACTTCTTGGCCCACCGACTATATTCTTCGATAGCCATCAACTTCGGGGTTTTGTTGTATGTTCCGAAAGCACTTTCAACTTCCAATGCATCCGATAGCTTTTTCTTTGGATTCTGCGTGTTATCATTGGTGTTACTCGAAGATGTATCATTTCCACCGTCTCCAGCAAACGCAAATACATCATAAAACGGATTGAAATCATCCATCTTGTATGTACCTAAAAACAATCAACAAAACACTTAGAAAGTTTTCGAAAATTTTTGAAACACAGCTAATTCGAGCGGAATCAGCTTGTGAGCGAAATCTGAATGATATCTGATTTCGAGCGAAATCAGATGATAACTTTTCGGGGGAAATCAGAAAAGTTTGATTTCGAGCGGAATTAGAAAATAAGTTTCGAGCGAAATCAGAAAAATTCTGATTTCGAGCGGAATCAGAAAATGTCTCACGAGCGGAATCAGACTTTTCTTTCTTTATGAGCGAAATCAGCTATTTCGCTCCTAATGACCAAATGATTTTCGAGCGGAATCAACTTTTTAGGTATAATCTGCAAAGAACGTTACGAGCGGAATCAGGTTATTAAGCCATTTTTACCATTTTACTTTGAATTTTAACCTGATACTTTCTAGGGTTTGTTAATTCTATGTTTTACACAATATACTCGAAAATCAGATCATTCCGACCGTTGGAACTAGTTCAAATCAGAAAAATATAAGAAGAAGTGAGTAGAAATAAGAAATTCTGATAGAATCAAGCTGCTATGGTATGAACTCCTCGTCCTGAGCTCTGATACCACTTGTTGGACCTTTTGCGTGACCCTAAATGTCAGTAAAAGTAGTTCATCTTTGAATACAAAGGCGGAATCAATGTGTACAAAGTCACAACAGCTTTCGGATCCTTTTAAATTCTTTCTATTACTGATTTCCAATCTTTACACGTGTTTCTGACGTAATTTTGACAGAGTTTCGACACCGTACACAAGACCAGATTCCGCTCCAACTGTTTCAAATGACAACAGCTGGACCCTATTTATAGACCTCCTGATTCCGCCCCTACGTACATGTTGAATACGAGCGGAATTAACAAGATCACATATGAGCAGAATCATCAAATTAATATCAGGAGCGGAATCATCTACTAGACCTATTTGGAGCGGAATCAACATGAACATAACCTAATTTCTGATTTCGCTTCTAATGACACTTATGTCATTTGGAGCGAAATTACCACATTAAATCACCTTTACAATTCAAAGCTCCAATCTAACCTAACATGACCTATGACTCAATAAAGACGTAGTCATCAGACATTCAGTGCACCAACAAAATGGTCTTCTTTCCATTTCGTGCGAAATGACTCAAACCTATTATGCTTCACATTTTTCTCGTACTACGTGCCCTGATCTATCTAATCTAATACAAGACTCGATACAAGACGAAGTCGACAGACATATGCACCAATAGACTCCCCCTTAGATGTTGATGAAGTCTTCAGTGTCGAGTCTTCGGTATATCACATCTTCAGTCTTTATCAGTCTTCATGCTCTCTTCAAAGTATCTGACATTGTAAGCATCCTCAATAAATCTCTTTCTCTCTCTCTCTTCTTGAATCTCAACCTGTCTCTATCTTCTCTTGATCAGATCTCTTGATTCCTTAAGTTCTTCAGCATCAGCAGCTGGCGTGGACTACAGGATTCGAACCTGGCTCTAAAGCTATTCCAGAATCGGTATCTGGCTCTTATGACTTCAGACTCCCCCTTTCGACAAGCTGGGATCGTAGTCTGGAATTCACAATCTACAGACTTTGGATCGAAAACCTGGCTATCCAACTTTCACAGGTTCTAAAATCGTAACCTGGCTCTCCGTAGCAACAAAATCAGAAATCTGGATTTAATCTGCATACGCTCATGCTGAAAATCCTCAGGTATCGGAACCTGACTAACCTGCACATCCTCTACCTCACAATAAATTTCACAAATTTAACAATTTGACAAATTTAAACATCACTTGCAGATATCGTTCAAAATGATTTAACATTTATAATTTCTAATAACCATTTGTAAGAATAACTTTTTCAAACCCACTCTCCCAAACCTGTTCATCATGTTTAGCTCTTGGAATTTTGAAAATCAGCTTTTCAAACATCAGTTGTCGAAAATCTTTTTGTATTTTTCAAAAATTTATGCTAAAACACACTGAAAATCTTTTTGGATTTTGTTTTTAACGAAAAGCAGTAAAAAAATATTTGCAGACACTATTTTTGTGAGTTTGCGTAAGAGGATCATATTAGTTTATGACAAATCACTAGCACCGTTGAGCTTTAACACTTTAAGTTCTAAACAATTCACATAGATTGACGATATTGTTGTCCTCTTAAACTCAATCTAAAAACTTTCGAAATGCTTACCGATACGTTAAGATATATTAATTTTGTACTAAATTCTTATGGACCCACGATCTCAGCATATCCCCTCATCATGCAATACACTAACTCAAGTAATGCTTTTAAACTTTCATCAACTGTGATATGTGCGAAAACAACGCAAAATGTTTAAACATTAACAATCAGGTCGATCTTTCGATACGCAAAGAAAGTCCAATGTTTAAACAAAATAAGAAATAAAAATAAGTTGAATGTGTTTAGATCTTAACCACCAGTTCGATATTCACATATACGCAGAGGTGATCCAAGATTTAAACGAAACACCAAAAAAAATAAATCAGAACGTTTAGGCACTAACATCCAGTTCGATACTCACGTATAAGCAGAGGATGTCCAATGCTTAAACAAAATAAAGAAATCAAACAAGTTTAAATCTTTGCAAAATAAAATGCACAATCACAGTGACTTTTTCAGCAAGTTGTGAAAGTTCACAAACTAACCGGTTTTTATGCTCTTTTAGCATTCAGCGATTACTGAGTAGGTACACAGTCACGAAGGATAAAACTAAGTACTATGCATTCAACCACGTTTCCCACTAGAACTTGGCTTTTTCATTTAAGTTTGTATCGTTATCGCAAATCTACTAGTCTAGCTGAGCCTATCGTCACATCTTTAGTGAGACCGTTTATCACATTTTAACTTTCCATTTCTTTAGCGTACTGTGACAGTCTAACTGATGTACTATCATTTCCTCTTTTCTCAACAAAACTCTTTTTCATTTTTTCATGTTTTTGGCTTTTTCAAATTTTCTAAAGTTTTTGGATTTTCTGAAATTTCTTACTCCCCCTAAAATTCAAAACCATTTAAAGAAAATTTTGACAAACCGATGTGGATTGCTTCAAATCGCCATCCACTTGGCATAAACAATCAGAACTCCCCCTGACAACAAACTATTTTCCCATTATGATTTCAAAACACTTAAGTTTGTTTTAATCAAAATGGTTTTTCCGGAAAATTAGTTTTGTTGATTTTTACAAACCACTTGTAGGTTAGGGGATAAACTCATCACTTTGTTCTTCAACCACATGTATAAAAGTTAAATCAAGTTCAACTTAATGACCTTGATTAACCACTTGTAGGTACTTATCAACAAATACCACTTGTAAATCAACATATGATAATTTTCAAGAATAATATCACCACTTGTAAGTCGAAAAATCACTGACGTGAATTTCTCAAGAAAAATGCCGATTCATGCTCCACGATTACCAACTTGGCAGGTCCGGCAAGTCCCGAGTTTAGTCATGATAGGTTCTATCCGAGTTACTAACCTGGGATGAACCATCTCCATCTGGTTTCCTCGTTTTCTTTTCATAAAATTCCTTTACACCTTTGACCTTCCCGTCAATCATTTTTCCAAAAATATTTTGAATTGTGGGATTAAAGGCTTTTTCAATATCAAATTCTTTCTTTTCAGAAAAAAATTGATTTGAAATATCAATTTTCCAATTTTTTTGTTTAAAATTTTCAGTCCGCAATGGTGGAAAGTTTGCGTCATCCAATGGCGGCACTGAATTTTCCTTTTTTTAGCTCAACTTGTGGCTCCTCTGACTATGACGAGTCAGATTCATCGCCAGAAAATAGCTCCTCTGATTTTGACGAATCAGAATCATTGCTAGAACTATCTTCTGATTTCTTAACAACCCACCTTTGGTTGTTAAGATTCACCTTTCTTTTATAAAAACTTTTTGAACACTCACCAACCTCAAATTTTGAATTTTTGAAAACTTTAAATGATTTGGTTAGTGATTCATTCTCAACCATCTTTTCTTTCAGTTTTTCAGAGACTCCCTGTTTTGTTTGAATTGCCTTTGGACAATTCCTGGCAATATGACCAACTGTTTTGCATTGAAAACATGTTCTTGTCTCCTTCTTCTGATGAGTAACATCTTTCTTCATTTCCTCTTGCTTCTTTGCAAGGAATTCTTTGTTTGATTGCTTCCTGCACATTTGCTCTTTTTCTTCTTTAGATGATATTCCTGAAACAAAAACAGTTTTTGGTTTATAATTTTTCTCATTTTTATAATTTTCTGATGAAATAAAACCCAATCCCTTCTTTTTGAAATTACCGTTATGGTTTGGTTTCATTCGATAACCTGAACCAGAACTGTAACCCTTTTTCTTGTTTAACCTTTTTTGAACACTTGAGGTGTAAGGTCTAGGTTTTTCAGCAAGATTTACATCTTTTATTTCAGAAATATTAATTTCTGTTAGTTTGAAAACATTGTTAATCATTTCAGTTTTAACACCTCTTATTGGAAATTCTTCATCAGAATATAATTTGTCAGAATCATTCAAAGTATATGCTACTTTGAATGTTTCATCATTCAAATTATTCTTTGACATCAGAAAATCTTTATTGTAAACCCGTTTGCCCTTTTTGACTGTTGGACTTGAAGTGTCGGACTCAGACTTTGACCCAGACTTTGACTCCTCCTTTTCATCTTTTTCCAACACCTGATCGACCACTTTCTTAATTAACTCTGGCTCATGATCAGTGTCGGATGATGTGAACGTGACATCAATGTTGTCTGGCAAGTTATCTGAATGCTCAGATTCCCACTGTAAGTTGGTTGCCTTTTTGACTCTTTCTGAATTTGGATTTTGTGGAGAATATCCATTTTCAAGCGGGGGTGGACACTTGTTATTGCCAAAACTTTGTTTCTTACCAGAATTCTTCACTTCGGTATCCTCTTTTTCAAACGCCTTCATGCCTTCAACTATAGGGTAAATCCTGTCAATCACATAAGAAGAACATGAGTAACTTTTCAACAACTTGTTTACTCTTTCAGTTTCTATCCTCTGAGTTTCCAATTTCTGTTCAACCTCAGCACACATATCAATGTAATAATTGACCATTTCCTGCTTTATCATGTATGCTCCGTTGAGTGTCTTCATGGTTGTAGCTTGTTCACTGCTTGACTCGTTATATTGATTCATGGCTTTGTTTAAGACATCATACGATTCTTTCAACCTGTTCATGTTGTGAATCAGCTCATTTTTGTGCTTTTCATAGTCTCACAGTTTTCACAATTCTCAGACATCTTTTCTACATCAGCTTCTTTTTTAATCTCGAAAGCTGGAATTTCTTTCTGCTTTATCACTCGAACCTCTTCTTCATCATTCTTACCTTTCATTCTTTCTTTATCTCTCTCGGCTAGAAATTTTAAATGCTCTTTCATTTTATCAGCCCAATAATCATCATCACTATCATCTTGTTTTTTAACCTTCTGCTTTGCCACTTGAGCCCTTTCAGCATCTCTCTCGGCTAGATATTTTAAGTGCTCTTTCATACTGTCTGCCCAGTACGAATTATCATCATCACTATCTTCAACGATTTTAGCAACAAAAGCTTTAGCCTTTAAGATCTCTTCACCCGGACAATATTTGTCCCAGCTAAAACCTTCTGGCAATCTTTCATCCTCTTGATCTATTATACCATAACAAGCTTTTCTTGATGACTCTTCGATCGCCTTCTTAGCATGAGCAGTTTGTGGTTGTTGTTGATACAGCTGTTGAGCAACTTGATGATAAATTGCTTTTCGATAATAATCATTGTTACTGAATGGGTTTTGAGCTCCACTTGCTTCGCGGTTTGTGCATTCTCGCTTGAAATGCCCTTTTTCCCTGCAACGAAAACAAGTAACTTTAGATTTATCAAATCCTAAAGTAGAAACATTTGCATCATGGAAATCATCTCTTCCAGTAATCTGCTTAAACTTTTCAGCTCTTCTCAACACACTAGCCAAACACCACTTTATATCCATTAACTCCATCTCCTCATCATCGATCTGATCATAATCCTCTTTTGTCAACATTGGATTTCCTATCCTTCCTGCAACTAAACTCCCATAAGACTCTAACACAGTCACCAACAAAGACATATGACTTTTGGCTACTTCTTCAGAGTAATTTTGATCATTCTCAAGATTTAGTGCAATGTTGCGTTGTAGAACTTTGCCACTCTTTGTTGCTGAAAAATTTGGATTGAATGATGGATATGAAGAGAATCCAGTTCTGCTACTTGATCCCTGAGATGAACTTCCAGACGAACTTTTTGCATTGAACGCAGTTTCAATCTTTGGTGCAATGTGGGTCTTATCACTAGTACCTCCTTTGTAATACAGACCAATGTCTTGTTCACCATCATAGTTCTTCAATCTTGCTATCTTTCGTTGTTCCATCTCTTGAGCTTCGAGTTGTTCAATAAAATCACTCAGCGTTAGATTGTCAAATTCAGGTTTATTTTTCAACATCATAAGATACGTGTCCCAATCATCATGTGGCAAAGCATCGGCCAACTTTTCAATCAATTCTTCTTTATCTTTATTGATGTTCAATCTTTTCATATTCTTCACCAAATTGCAATATCTTTCTATAATCTGCTTGGTGTTTTCAGCTTTTAGTCCACGGAATAAATCAAATTCTTTCTTCAAAAGCGACATTTTGTTCTTGATCATTTCTTTACTTCCAACAAACTTTGATTTTAATTCTTTCCATATCGAATGAGCACTTCCGTTGTGTTGAAGTAAAATCAAGATTTCTTCCTTAATAGCTTGCTGCAAGAGACTAACCATCAACTTTTCATTTTTGTATTTCTTTTTCTCATCAACATCTAGATCTCTTATGTCAACTTTCTGTCCGTTGTCCTTAACCGGTCTAATATATCGAAATTCAGTATATTCCCATGCATCTCGGTAATATGCTTGAACCCAATTTTCAAAACGTTCGGCCCATCCACTATACTCCTCAATACTCATAAGCTTAGGCGGTTTTTGCGTGGTTCCTGTTTCATTTTCTAGCATTGTACCCTGAGTCACAGTCATCGGAGTAGCAAAGGCATTGTAGAATTCATTTTCCATGTTTCGGTTTCAAAAATCCACAAACACAAACTTTCAAACGAACTGCCCCTTTCAAGTGAAATGAACCTTTCAAACGGAATAGGTTTTTCACACGATTTGGACCTCTTCAAACGAAATGAACCTTTTTACCCACTTCGCGCGATATGAAATGTATGATTCAAACAAAATGTACAAACTGGTGCGAAATGAAGTCAACTAAACCAATCTGTACGAAATGAGATGATGTTTAACACGAAATGAAACTTGATACGAAATGGAGGCTTATTTCATGCGAAATGGCTGCAAAGTCAAATGAAATGATATCCAATTCGTGCGAAATGGTTCTGACGTCACACGATCTGACAGTTTTTGATAAAATTGATCAAGTTTTACTTTGAATTAAGGTCTGATTCATTCAAGGATTTGTTAAAACAGAATTTCGCATGTTATATGTGAAAATCAAGCCATTTTATCCGTAAAATTTTGTTTAATTTTGAAAAATGTGAAGAACGTGAGTAGAAATCAGAAATTTTCAGCCGAAATGGTAAGAACTCTTCCTCCTGAGCTCTGATACCACTTGTAGGATCGTTTACACGACCAAACGAGTCGTTCAGAAGAGATCTCGTCCAAAACGAGTGGCAGAAACAAACGTATCGGAGTTATTTCAGCTGATTTGCACTTAGATTCACTTTAACTGTCTCTTGTATTGATATCAGATCGTTTTACAATGCTGGAGACACTTCGACAGAGCTTCGCTACCGGAATCGAAAACGTTATAAATGAATTGAACAAGGCACCTATTTATAGTGTTGGTGCATAGATGTCTGTTAACTTCGTCTTTATAGAGTCTTGTATCTAGATAGGATAAACCAGTGCACAGCAGGATAGAAATTAGGTTTTACATGTTAAAGGGGTATTTCGCATGAAATAGCAAGTGCTATTTTGTACGAAATTACACAAAGGAATTTCACATGAAATAGCATGTGCTATTTCGTACGAAATTACCTCCCCTATATATAGTGGACCTGCTGATTCATTTGTAACGGTCTTGATTTCAGGGCCGAGGTGCTGCCAGTTTGTTAAACGATCAGGATTGCTTTGAAATCAATAATAAAAGGATAATTAAGAGGAATCAAGTTGTTTTCATGTCTATATCACTGATTCCGCCTTTGATATGGATCATAAACTCTTCTGATTGACTCGTTCGGGTCACACGATGATCCAACATATAGGCAAGCCATTCCGCACGAATTGGTTCACACGAAATGGCCATCTCCATTTCGTACGAAATGGACTCCTCATTTCGTGCGAAATGGTCTTCTTTCCATTTCGTGCTAAATGACTCAAACCTATTATGCTTCACATTTTTCTCGTACTACGTGCCCTGATCTATCTAATCTAATACAAGACTCGATACAAGACGAAGTCGACAGACATATGCACCAACAGATTTCCCTGATGAATTGGTCGTTATCATAATATGGGTCCAGGGGGTCCAGGTTTGGGTAGGCTGCTAGGTTTGGGATGGGTTCGTCCAGTATTGGGTAGCGTTGTTCATAATCTCTATGGTCATCAAACCATGGGTCATAGTCTGGGGGATGGGATGCTGGTACTCTAGGTATTTCTGCTAGGTCAAAATCAGGCATTGGGATTTGGTCTACAGGGTTTGGTTCCAAATCCATATATTATGTGGGAAATAGTGGTAATGGTTGGGGTGTTATGAGTTGTTCCAGATTAGGGTCTGCAGCTGTAGTTGCTAAGATATGAAAATTTGCTAGACTCCTATTGAGCATATCCTGAGTGTGAGCATTTATTTCTCTATTCGCGACTGCTAAAGCACGTTGCTGCTGAAGTTTTCTCATTCTTTTTCTACGTTCATGGGCTCCTCTGCTGAACCACCCTCTCTTTTTAGGAGGGAATGGCTATTCAGATTGTGCTTTAAACACGAAAATCCCGTCTTCAGTGTCAGCCGAATACCCTGAGAGGGTAGGCTGTGAAGAGGTGCCTTCGTCCCTAGGTGAGCTGGACAACTGACTGTAAGCGTCTGAAGGTCCTTGGTCGCTCATACTATAAACTAACAAATAGTCAAATAACACAAAACAATAAAATATGCACGTAGTTCCGTAAATAATTTCCTAACATATTGAATAATATTTTGGTGTCAGCGGAACACTTCTGTGGCTGAATTAGTGGCTGTAGCTCTAATACCAGTTTCTGTCGCAACCCCCGTCCCCTAATAACCCGGGAACGGGCAGCCGTGGCCAGTTTTAGTGGTATCGGTGTTTATCAGTTTGGCAGCGGAAATTACATCAGGAACGTAGTTAGGAAATATTTTATCAGAGTAAAATACCACACTTTTATAATATTAAACACATGGGAAATTCCCAAGTTTCCAGTACACACATTTTCATAGGGATAAACCCTATTTTATTTAAATAAAAACATCTCTTTAGTTAGGTAACTTTTATAGCCACTTTTCCAAGCCTTCAGTGCTCTCCAGCTGGCTTCTATTTGGCTTTCACATTTTGTTATCTGAAACGCGTTTAAAAACATTTTGTCAGTGGGAAATACTGGTGAGTGAATCCCAGTTTAATCAAGACAAGTAAAACCGTTTACAGCATTGAGGGCGGTCGCGCAATTACATTTGTTTATTTTCTACTTTAATTACCACCCACGGTACTGTCAACCCAACTTGTGGTCATGTTACTACTCACAGTGTAGTAACAAATTTTGTATACAAAACCCTAACATACCGACGATAATTGTAGAATACAAATACTCAATCACTGTTTAATATAATGTAAATCATTTGAGGTTTTGTAAAAACAGTTTGCAAAAAGGAGGATTACTCACATTGCTATCTTAGGGTTTTCCTTTGTGATTATCTGGTGATTATCTATTAATTACACAATGCACACGTGTTAGTATAATAACCCAATATTTACATTAGTTATACACTTCCTGAGACAGAATTCCAACGACTACGTCGGGCAGAACCTCGACAGCCGTTACGGAACCCTAGATCAATCGAGCAGTGTATCTAATACGTAATCGGGGGTTATGATACTTACAACGAGGCAAAACTTCGTTATTTAAGGGGGTATAATGCCCGGGTATTATGATTCCTATGTAGAAATTTGAGAGAGAAATTGTGTGTGAACGAGTTGGGATTGAAGGCCGATGCCATCTATTTATAGTGTCTGATCGACACTTCCCAGCGGCCAGCGTAAGATAAGGAATGGTCCTTCGCAGCCCGCGACATAGGGGAAGTAGGGCCTAGCTTGATCGACTCACAAGTGTAGGGTTGCCATGATCGTGCCACGTGGCAGCTCCGGGTGAGACTGCGTAGCCTAGTTCGCCCCGCGTAAGCCAAAGAGAGAGTCTTCGCGGCACGCGAGCGACACTAAATTCTTGTTTTTATTTTATTTTTAATTATGTAGAGGTATTCGGGACCAGTTTTCATATACGGGGTTCATTTTAGGACATATAGGGATGTTCTAAGTATATTAGGGGTGTCGAAAATATTTTTAGGAGGGTTGTTATAAGAGGCGATGGTTGGAAACAGTAAAGGATTATGACTGCGAGATACACTATCATCCCGGGAAAGCCAATGTCGTGGCGGATGCCTTAAGCAGGAAAACAAACTATGTTCCAATACGGGTACGGTCGATGCAACTTGTTGTGACCTCGGGTATACTTGAACGAATCCAAGGAGCACAAGTCAAGGCGATAAAAGAGGAAAATTGGAAGAGAGAAAGAATCGTTGGCCAGCTGAAAGAGTTAACAGATGAAAAGAATGGGTTGAAAACCCGATTTGGCAGAATATGGGTTCCTAGCTCGTGTGGAGTTAAAAAGCTTCTACTTGACGAAGCACACAAAAGTCGTTATTCCATCCATCCGGGAGCGACCAAGATGTACAATGACTTGAAACAGAATTACTGGTGTCCCGGAATGATAAGGGATGTGGATAAATATGTGGAAAAATGTTTGACATGCCTACAAGTCAAGGCGGAACACCAAAGACCTTATGGTAAGCTTCAACCATTGGATATTGCAGTTTGGAAATGGGAGCATATCACTATGGACCTGTTGACCAAACTACCAAATACGAGCCGAGGATTTGATGCTATATGGGTAGTTGTTGATAGACTGACGAAAAGTGCTCCCTTTTTTCCTATACGTGAGACTTTTACATCAGAAAAGAAGTCGGAGGTATATACTAATGAGATAGTGGCACGCCACGGAGTACTGGTATCCATTGTGTCCGACAGGGATACCCGGTTTACTTCAAACTTCTGGCAAGATTTACAAGACCAAATGGGAACGAAACTATTTTTAGCACTGCATACCATCCTCAAACGGATGGACAGAGTGAAAGAACGATACAGACACTAGAGGACATGCTGAGGGCGTGTATTATCGATTTTGGGGGCAGTTGGGACGTGTATTTACCATTAGCAGAATTCTCTTATATCAACAGTTATCATGCCAGTATCGGCATGGCCCCGTATGAGATGCTATATGGTAGAAAATGTAGAACCCCGGTGTGTTGGGGTGAGGTGGTGTCACACCCCGACTGAGTTAAAACAACAAACCGTGGCGGAAACGTCGGGGAGTGTCGTAACAGAATCATTGTTTCATAACACGTGGATAAAAGTTCTGTTTTATTGAATTAAGTGTCTTACATTACATTGAATTTAGAAACATAACATGAACAAATTGACTTTCATTGTTATTAAGTCACTAAGGCCTTGTCCATTCCTATATGAGCATGCATCAATACCATCATCAAACATCACCAACTATGGTACCTGAAACACATGTGAAAATACGTCAGCATAAAAATGTCGGCGAGTACATAGGTTTTATGTGAGTGTCAGATTCATGGCTCGTTTATATTTTGAAAATACCTTGAACACCTTTGTTAATTGATAATTAGAAAACTAAGTTTTGTAAAATGTTTGTAATGTAAATTGAAATAACCAAGTCAAAACAGTGTAGTTATAATTTATAAAATCTCGATACCATGAATCTTACTCAAAACATTTGTTTAAGTAAACCCAAATTGTAAATCGTTTTTGAAATAAAACTCGAATGTTTTATATTGTTAGAAAAACATAACTTTGTTTTGATAACCTTTGCCCAAGTGATCTAGATAACGCAACGATATATAATGTGTTAAAAGCACTTATATATAGGAAGTACCAGCAGCGTATCCACCATGCTTTTATCACATTACACTCGCCCCATTACCTAATCACTCCCCTAACCCAACGGTTCAAACGGATTCAAATGGTTCACATAACTCAAACGGTTCAAACAGTACAAATAATTCACATAGATCAAACGGCTCAAAACGGTTCAAACGGTTCAAAATGTAGAACAATGTGTCCATATGCTGGATGAACATATGCAACAAAATGTAATATATGAAAATCAATGTGCTAGCATGCTAAGTGAACATACATAGCGAAACATCATGAAATCATGTACTATATGCGTACTAATGAACATAGCAAGTATATGATATAAAAGCATGAAAAGCACGAAAATAACAAGTAGGCACATGTGTATCACCCCAAAACAGTTTGAAAACAGTAAAAGAGGGGACTATGTACTCACTTGAGGATGCTTAGAAGTCTTGAATAACAACCAAGCAAAGCTAGAGGGATCACGGAAATCAAACGGCACCTAATATAGGTAACTACATTAATAACCGGACCTAAATCGGAAGATCGGATAGGATGAGGTTTCGTAAACCAAATGAGTTTTGGAACTCATACGATATGGTTTGACAAAGCCTACATACTAAAACGAAACCTAACCTAAGTGCTTACGACCCATTACGACCCGTTTAGGTAGCTTACGCTACTTTAACGTGTCATTCGCGCAAAGCGCGTTCGGAACGCCTAACTAGTCCTATGACAAGTATTATATGCCTAAACATGTTTAAATATGTTGCAAAATAAGTTAAGTGACAAAATTTTGAGTTACATATGCTTAAATGTCAATTATGCATGAAAAGGGCATCTTGGTCATTTTACCTAAGGCATATAAACTACCTATCATACAACTAACTAAACGAAGTGACCATAAGGTATAACCTCGGAAGGTTATTCCCTATACAACTATGGTCAATAAACATGCTTGGTCAGATCCTAATGATCGACCAAATGGGTCGGGTTCGAAAGTCTAAGCGGTTGTTTAGACCGCTTATCTTACGACCCTATACAAGCACTAATCTAAAAGTGATGAGTTAAACATGTTAAAACACGTTTAACAAGGTTTGAAAACAAGTTTGATATCAAAACAAACGGTTTTGATACCCAAGAATAGTTTGGTTGCAAAATACGCATGAACGCGTATTTTGACCGAAACTATGACTCGTCACTACACCTAATCAACGTGGTAATCAGTAGGTATAGCCACAAGGGACTATGACCATCGTGATTACGCTCACGTTGCGAAGTTCAAACGAACTTCATGTTGACCAAAGACTGGTCAAAGCAGAAAGTCAAACACTGTTTGAATTTCACGCTTAAAAACGCATAAAAGAACGAAAGAAACTTACAACGGGTCCAAGCAATGAAGATATTGATCTAAATGTTCTCAGGTATGAAGTTTTGGAACCTCAACTTAGAGAAATTCAGATCAATTGTGAGTAACAAGTGAATTGGGGTTGGGTATTTATAGGAAATCCATAACCGTTAGGATCGTTCCTCGTAAACCGAGCTTCAATCTCAACCATCCATGTGTGCCCACTGAATTAGAATACCATGGGTGCTCAAAACAAGCCCCTAGTATGAAGAAACCATGGGAAAACCCCAGGAAAACAGCTGCTGAAACAGAAAAATGGTTTCTGATCTGGCAAGACTTCGCGCCCCGCGTAAGAATAGACACTATCTTACGCGGCCTGCCTAAGATAAGTTTGGCAGTTTGGCAGAAAAGGCCCCTGCATGTCCAAAACTTACTTTCGATGCATTTTTGACACGTTTAAGCCCCGTTAACCTCATTTCAAAGATCTAAAATGAGGTTAAAGTATTGGGAACTTAAAATATTCTCAAAAACATCTCGAATGTCGGTTCATTTGGCCGTACGATTGCGTTGTTCGGTTAATTACGATGAAACACGAACGGATGCGAAAAACGATCCAAATTACGCGACGAATGGAATTTTATCATGCCAATCACTAAAATAAAATATTTTAATGATTACATAAATTTTTGGATGTCCGGATATATTCAGAACGTAAGATATGCGCGAAAATGCAAACTTATGCACTTTTTGACGCTTTTAGTCCCTATTGATCAAGAAAGTTTATTTTTTGCGCACCAAACACCTCAAAGCCTATTTCTAAGATATGTAAAGGATATTTAGGGCATATTTAACTTATGATCAAGTTCCAGAATGTTCGTCACAGTACGAATCGGCATACTTTCGCAGTTTGTCGAAATTAGTCCTTGTGATCGAATAAACTTGATTTCGGCATACCAAACCCTTCAAAACTTATTTCTAAGTTATGTAAAGGTTATTTAAGGTGTGTTAAGCCTATGTCACTGTTCCAGAGTGTTTGTTGTATTAAACTGATTATATTTTCGCATCAGATCGCGTATAATCTTCCAGAAAGCGATTTAAAGCTCGAAATCGAACAAGAATTGATATGTGCAAACGATACACATATTTATACAAATCCCAAGTATGAAACACAATATTTCATTGATTTGGTATTTGTTTGATGGTCGTAGAGGCACATGTGTCACAGGTGGGTCCGCGTGAACTGGCCCAAAAAGATATAGTTTGAGCCACTAACGAGAAAATTGACGTGGTTCGAGCCCATTTGAAAGCGGCTCAAGACAGACAAAAGTCTTATGCTAACAAAAGATGAAAACCGATCAAATTTCAGGTGGGCGACAGAATTATGTTGAAAGTATCCCCTTAGAAGGGAGTTATCCGGTTCAGAAAAAGAGGGAAATTAAGCTCGTAGTTTATCGGACCGTTTAAAATCATTGAACGGGTTGGTAAGGTAGCATATCGCCTTGAACTACCGGAAGAATTGAGCGGAATCCATGGCACCTTTCATGTGTCACAACTCCGAAAGTGTCTTGCTGAGGAAACGGCTTATATCCACTACTATGACATCGAGGTGGACAATAGCCTTAATTATGCGGTAAAGCCAATTGAGATTCTAGATCGGAAGGTTAAAGGTTTGCGGAATAAGAAAATTGATCAAGTGAAGATCAAGTGGGAGCATAGAAAGGGTGGGTTCGGATACTACATGGGAATCCAAAGAGGATATGCGACATCTCTACCCAACATTATTCGGTATGTATTTCGGTTTCGAGGACGAAACCCTTTTTAAGGGGGGTGGACTTGTAACACCCCGAAAATATAAACCTTTTATTATAAATACAATATTTGTAATAAACAAAATGAACTAACTAGGAATAAAAGTAACCTAGTTAGGGGAAAGTCTTGTAGTAACATGTTAGTGGGTTAAAAACACCTAAAAAAAACCTAATAATAGTTGGAGGGTTAAAGGTGTCAAATTTGAAACAAGTTTGATTAAAACAAAAAAAAATTAAAACCCAAACACACACTGGTGTGTGTGTCTGGTTCGACTAAACACAGGGGGCGACCAAGAGCTCTTCTCCAAACGTTAATTCTTGCTAAATTGGCCAAATTAAAGGATCAAATCAGTTCCAAAACGAAATCCAAGCATAGATTAGTGATCTCCTTAGTAAAGGGATCATAAGGTATGTAAAAATCCACTATTTGGTTCCATCTAAAATTCTGGATGAACACTTATAATTTGAAATTTAGTTTGCATGATTGTTGTTTGGATGAATTTGGAATGAAATTGTGACTAGGAATAAACCCTAGTCATTTACTTGTTGAAATTTTGCTCATTACTTGTGAATTCCATAATCACCATTGTAGGTGTTTAGTGGGTTTTGTAGAAACATGTTAAACACTAGGATTATGATTATCATTCTAGTGTATTTTGAGTTAAATGAAGCAATTTCAGATTGTTGATGTGAAAATTCGATATGAACTTGCCTAATTGATGTTTAAGCTTGGCTAAATAAGTAGTCATGAACTTGACTATAAATTGTATGAAATAATGCCCTTAAGGTGTTTGTAGAAATGCCTAAAAGAAAGCTAAATGATGGAAATTTGAACTATAACACATATTTGAATATTATGGCAAACTATGCGTTTTGTGATATGAAAAGAGTTCTAAACGATTCGTGGTTGAACTCTATAGGCAAGGAAACCAGGACGTCAAGCGGACAAGCCGGTGGTGATATGCGTTTGAAGAGAGCGCTTTGAAGGTATGTAACCATGTTTCCGTTACATTATGTTATTCGGATATTATAGTCGCTTGAAATTGTGTTTTAAGGAAAGGGTAGTGTTAGTAGAAGTGACGATGATCACTACTTAGTTAAACGAGTTGAAACTTGATTAGAAAATGTTTGGTAGTCATTGAAAATGGAGGATTCCATAAATGAGCCAAACGGGTCAAATAAATGTTTAGTAGATAGTATGAATGTGTTTTGAATATCATTTGGCGCATGTGGATCACAAGAGCGTAAAACCATAGAATTGGTAACGATACGCTAATGATCGTAATCCCTGGATATGGGTAAATATGCCTCAAAGTCATAGATTATAAGTGATAGAATTATGATGCGAACTATGTGGGTTGAATATATAAAAAAGGGGACTATTAGCCTTTCGATCCATAAACTCAACTTTTGAAAAGATAAGTGAGATAGATGTGTTGGTAATTAAATTACGGACACGTAGGAAAAAGAATCATCTAAAACGGACCTTTAGATACAAAGTTATACATGTTTGAAGTTGAAATTGTAAAAAATGGTGCTGGGCAAAAATTGTGACAACTGTCAAAAATCCAGGTATCCGTACAATTGATTAACCATGATTAGTGCCTAATGACTGTGCTGAATTACAATTAACTACTTTCTGATTACTGCATTATACTTACATGTGCATCACATATTGCATAATCTCACATCATTTTTACATGCAAACCATATTGACATAAATGATGCACAAAGCACAGTTAGCGGATGACTCAGAAAAATGCTCACAGAACTCAGCACATAGACAGCCAGTGTTTTGAGACCCAGTATGGGCCAGAGACCAAGTATTACACTAGTATAGTGTGTGGGAAAGTGAGGATCACAAAACTGCCTTTCTAAGTAATAGTTTAGGTGCCGGAAAGTGCCTAAAACTCACATAAAGTGTAGAATTCTGCAAAATACAGCAAAAATCAGCATTTTAAAAAGCTAGTATCATGCAAAAATATGACTAAATGGTCCTGAATGCTTTCCTAAGTTTCGGGAATTAAAAGTGTCACAAAAGGGTACATAAAGAACACTAAACTGTATAGTTTAGCATTTTAACGAACCAGTATCTAACCAAACAACCGGACACTACCCGAAACATCAAAATTACACTAGAAGCATTGTTTTAATGTTTTCAAGCTAGTTATGATTCCCGAACATCACAACATCTACTAAAAATATCTAATAACCAAGACTTTTAACCAATACTTGAGATTCAACTAGATGGTAACTATATGGTTTAAACCTAAGCTAATAACCCCCCCCCCCCCCCATGTAATCGGCCCCAATGGCCCCACCATCAAGATTTTATGAGATTTAAATAATAGATCTTGTTGGGATGATTGGAACATAAGGAGCAAGGGTTAATATGTTAGAATGGTTATAAGAATAAACCTTGAGATCTAGAACTCATATCTTTCACACACTTACACACACTACTCTCCTCTCCTCCATTCTCGGCCGAGAACAAGGCCACACACCACCACCTTCATTCTTTTGATCTCATCCATTCCATACTCATCACAAGGTATAAGACTGTATACAAGTAAGCTTGGAGCTTTTGGAGATTGAAGGACCTCTTTCATTTGCTTTTATCCATCACATTCATCATCTTCATCTTCTTGAGTTTCATCCCTAGCCTTGTGCTAGTAGTAAGGCTCTTATAATCTCTTGTTGCTTCTTATAATGTTGGATAAAAGATGATATATGTTGCTAATCATGAAGAACACTAATGAACAAGATGATAATCTCTAACATAAAGCTCACTAACATAAGAATACATATTGTTAAGTGTTGTTTTGCTTCTTGATGGTTGATTATTTGTGTTTGTGATGTTAGACATCATATGAAACTTACTAGATTGTGATTAAACACATGATCTAGCAAGTTGAGGTGATGATCTTGTGAAAGACCAAGATGATCATACTTTATGTTTCTCATGAACTTGAAAATAAAAATGATTTTGTGTATGATGAAGTATGAAGCATGTTAGAAGTCTTGTATAAAAGTAATTTTAAACATAGTTTTCTCAAGTAACCAAGTTCATTTGCAAGATTTACATAATCATGGATTTTAAAGAAACTAACCATGTTTTTAGTGGTGAATCAAGTATAGAAATACATTGCTAACAAGAAAAATACAAGAAGATTGATTTTTGAAAAATCATCATACAAGTTGTAAAAGACTAAATTTTACAAGAATAACATTTACAAACAAATAACCATATTTTTAAGGGTAACAAGGCTTACTTAACAACATAGTCAGTTACTACAAGTTTTTATAAAAGTTCAAGTTCATGTTGTTGTATAAATTGCATGATTTTGGCACTTGGTAAGTGTTGATGAAATTGATGATAATTGCTGATGATTTTAAAAGAAAATGATATGCTTTGAAAGCATGGAAACCTCCATTTTTAAGGGGAAACTATGGCAAAATTTTTGTAAAAATCAAATACTTAGAAAAATATTTTTAAACAAGTATTTACTAGTATATTTTCACCAAGGTTTTTCATATAAAAGTTTGCCATGATTTTTATTACAAAAATACAAATATTGGAGGTTGGTTTTTGTAAATAAAAATGGCTAAATATGTATTGGAAAGATATATATTTAGAAGACACATGTGTGTGATTATTTGTATACTTTTTGTATTAGTTATAGTATTTTAGGACTTGAAATAATATAACTTAACAAAATACAAAGAAATTACAATCCATAATATTACCAAAAATCTCAAGGAATAAATATACAAGTTACACACATAATATTGTGAAACCGAACGAAAGAATGTAACTTACAAAATATTCCGGAAAATACATTTATAAATATATTTTTGATAAATAATATTTTGGACACAAAGAAATGAAAATATGATTTTTATGATTATCACAAAGTTATATCATATTTTGACAAGAAGGAAATATATAATTTTTAGCGATTAAAAATATATATGTTTTCTTGGAATTACTAGGAGATATAATATTTTTGGGAACAATATATATTTTCTTGAATAAACTTGAAATACATAATTTTTGGATAAAAATAAGTTTATATATATTTTCTAAAGTTAGACTTGAAAATATACTATTTTGGAACTACAGATATTTTTGCCTAGAAGAAAATTATAAATAATTTTCTAAGTCATACTTCTTAAGAATATATATATTTTGGAAGTATATAAATATTGGTGGACTTTTATTAAAAATAATATTCCGGAAAGTGTAACACAAAAATTAAGTGTAAGAATACTTAACGATTACTAGAAAATACGTATTCTCGTACGTATGAATCCACACCGGAATACGACACCGATACATGGCGAAAATATACAAATTCAAATACAAATATACCCATCCTTGGGAAGGAAATACAAGTATAGATACTTGAGAAGTATTGTTACAAAATATCGTTTAACAATTATTCCAAAAAGTAATAAATATAATTTAAGTTAAAATAATTATTATTTTAACAAGTAATTATAACTTGGAATAATATTGAAAACAGAAAAGAAACGTAACTCAAAAACATTAATACTAAGACAAGGCACGACCCGTTCGTCTAATAGACATTAGTACATTGTAGGTAGTCGTGTTTGCTGAAGGAACTTGAGTTACGATCATTGAAGATGCAAAACAGTGAGTTCATGTCCATCTTTTCTCTTAACTGTTTTCAATTATAACTTCGGGGGTGAAATACATGTTACAATTGTTTACAAACGTTTAATACATGGTATGTTAGCTAAGGAAGGTTACTGCTTGATCATGTGAGTGGTGGGTACAACACTTAAGGCCATTAATCCTTGTTGTAGGACCGAGGGACATGAGTGATAGATCTATTTGGGTGTAGCGAGCCCACACCCATGAGGACCAGGGTGGCCCATGAGGTGACTATGTCCACATACTGAAGTCGTGGCAAAATCCGCTAGGTTTGAGTTTTCCAGCATCACTTCACACATACCATTGGCCTTGAAAACCATTGGTGATCTGTTTTTCCTTGTTGCTCTCATACCAGGATTTACATACATACAGACATACTTTAAAGTTTATTCATATACACAGACAAACACATGAACTCGCTCAACTTTTGTTGATGTTTTCAAATTACATGTATTTCAGGAAATTAAGTGGATCTGGCGGGCGTTTGGATGTTCCAAGAATAAAGAGATGTCATCCGGAGTCAAAGGGGTTTAGAGTGTGTATCTTAATCCTGGACGAGATACATGTCTCTAAACTCGGTTTTATTTAAGGTCTTTTGTCGAGTCCTCGTGAACTCTTTCAAACATGTTGCATGGTTTGTAATTTAAATTTGAAGTCTACTTTCCAAACAATTATGTTGTGGTGTTTTCTAACTTAATTTATGGATGAAAATCTCTGGCTTTAATCATATAGTTGTTGTTATGATTGAATGCAATGGTATTAAGAAAGTCACACCATAATCACGCTTTCGCAATATTCAGGGTGCGACAGCTTGGTATCAGAGCTTCGATCATAGCGAACTAGGATTCTTTCTCGAGTCTAGACTACGATCATTAGGGCTCTCACGAAAATGTTTTCACAACATGTTTTCATTGCATACACGAAACGCCCAGATACAGGGAATAAACATTTTTACAAAGAAAACCAACAAAACGCATTTCAAGGAATTCGTCTATAGTTCAGTGTGAGAGACTGGGTAGTTCAGTGTGAGAGACTGGGTAGTTAGTCTGAGAGACTAGTTGGGACAGTCTGAGAGACTGGGGAGTTTAGTCTGAGAGACTAAGTAGTTCAGTCTGAGAAACTGGGAGGCTTAGTCTGAGAGACTAGGTGGGTAGTCTGGGAAGACCAGGAAGAATACGTGCTTACATTGTTATTACTTACATGCTTAATGATGATTGTTGATATATGTGCATATGTTGTGATTGTTTTGTTACTGACACTATGTCCTCGTCTGAGAGTGGACTGTCAGATACTGTCGACCCCATGGTCATTGTTTCGGATGATGAGATTGTCCCAGACCCTGAGATTTTTACCTCCGACACTGAGAGTGACCCGGAGATGATGTCGGATGATAACGATGATTTCCAGCCTTTTGCATTACCTGACTTTGGTGACGATGTACCGCATGCTGATGGTTTACCCGACGAGGATCCCTTTCTTATTCCTATTCCTGACCAGGAGCATCTCATCCTTGGACATCCCGATGATGAGCATGCCGTGGTTCCGATCCTCGCCCCTTTGCCTCTTGCGGCTTTTCCTCTCGAGGATTTGCCTTTTGATGAGTTGTCAGATGATGATGTCGATCTTTTCATTGATGTTCCCCCTGAGGCTGCCCAGGGTGATGGAGTTCCAACTGATGATGTCATTGTTGTTCCATTCATTGAGATTCCTATCGTTGAGGTTTCATCTGATCATTCTGCTCCAGATTCTTTCGAGTCTGTGTATTCTTCCACTTTGCATGCACTGAGATTACAGCGTTACCCCACTGATTCTGATACTGACACGGCCCTGTCTGTTGCACCTGTTATTCCACACGACTTTGATCATGACATTGAGCCTGGACATGAGATTGACTTTGTTCCCGACGATCAGCCTTTTGATGCACCCGCTGATCTTGAGCCGATACCTACTGATCCTGAGCAAGCGCTTGCTCCTGAGCCGATGCCAGCACCCGAGCCTATACCTACTCCTGATCCTCTGCCTGATCATGACCCTGTACCTGTTGGCATACCTGTTGTTGCACCACTTGTACCCGGTCCGATTCCTGCACCCGCTGACCCTGCTGCTTTTGCTGATCAGATAGACCCCCGTTACGCGTTCACCAGCAATGGGTGGATAGAGGATGATGATGATATGCCCCCTTTTGTTGAGCCTGTTACTCCCCCTCATGCACCAGCACCTATTGATGTTGCCCCTTTCCACCCGATTATATCCGATGTTCACCGCACTGACCTGCCGATCACATTCTTGCAGGATATCCTTCCACCCCGTCCAGGGGAAGGCCCCTCTAGCCAGCAGCCTGGCCATGTTCCACACGTGTTAGCCGCATTTCCTTACATGCCCCAGTTTACACCTACTGCTCCTTTTCCTTCTTCACTGCCAGGCGAGCCACTCATATGGTTTCCGCCGAACACCATGCCAGTCTCTGATCCATACCATCCCTCCCACTTTATTGGCTACACGAAGGATGAGCTAATCCTGTCCTCGCAGCTTCAACAGGAGATTCTGTGTCATAGAGTTATGGAGCTTCAGAGGATTCCACGTCCTCCACCTTGTTCATGTCAGTCATCTTTTGCGACTCCACCTGCTCTTCTTTTGCCTTATCCATATTTTGACGTTCGATTTCTCACCATGGAGCAGCAGATCAGTTATCTGTTGCGTCGCGTTCATGCTCTTGAGGAGGAGTTAGCGCATGTGCGCAGCTTGCTATTTGTTCCTCCGCCTCCTCCTCTTCCTCCTCCACCATCAGCATAGCTGATTTTTGGTTTTATGCAGGTAGCTTGCTTTTGATGAGAGTGTCGCTATTGAGCCTAGCTTACAAAGCCTTTTGAAGACCGCATTTTGATTTTATGACTGTTGTAGATTGATAGACATTTTGGACAAGGGTAGTGTGACCCTGTAGTCCCTTTTGATGTGATACGATACATTTGTAGAACATGTAACTGTATTTGTGGTCGATGATTTATGAAAGCTCAATCGCAATATTCTCATTATATACATTGTTGAATTACTTGTTTATGCTATGAATGTAATGTTATGTGCTTGCTTGCTTTGATAAATGTTATTACATACACGTACTACATGCTTGTATACATAAGACTTGACCTATACAATCTTCTTTTAGAAGATGCCTCCTCGAAGAGATACTCGGTTGCCCACAACAGAGGCTGAATTACAAGAACGGATTTCACAAGCGATAGCATAGCACAAGGCCTTGCGCTCTGAACATAGCGGGGGTACCTCAGGAAACAAGCCACCTCATGGTAATGTTTAAGTCACTAAAGACACATTACGTTACATTTGGATATTCCATGTGCGTTCGCTAATGCTTTTTGTGAATGATGTTGCTTGTACAGGCTGTACCTACAAGCAGTTCCTTGACTGCAAGCCTCTAAATTTCAATGGCACCGGGGGTGCTGTAGCTTTTGTAAGATGGACAGAGAAAACTGATTATGTGCTGAGAATGAGCAAGTGTGCGCCGGAGCACCAGGTTACTTACATTTCGGGACTGTTCTTAGACGGAGCTCTATCGTGGTGGAATCTCCAAGTTCATACTCTGGGGGAAGAGGCTGCATATGCTATGACATGGGATGAAATGAAGGAACTTATGCGCAAGAAGTACTGTTCAAGGGCTGAGATCCAGAAATTGGAAACTGAGTTTTGGAACCTCAAGATGGATGGTCCAAAGATTGTTGAGTACGTACAGAGATTCCATGACCTATCTCGCGTCGTTCCTTACATGGTTGATCCGGAGTTCAAGCCAATCGAGCATTTTATGTGGGGATTGGCACCCCAAATCATGAGCATGGTGACGACATCAAAGCCTGCAACGATCACTGAGGCCATTGATCTAAGTGTGGCACTAACTGAAGAAGCGATCAGGTTGAACAAATTTTCGATCTCTGACCAGAAGAAGAAGGAGACTCACGTTGATTCGTTAGGTGAGAACAAAAGGAAATTCTCAAATTTCAAGAAGGGAACCAGTAGTGCCAGCAAGCGTAAAGATACGAACCCGCCGGCCGAAGTCAAGACTGGTGTTGAAAACAAAGGAAAAGGATATATGGGCACTCTGCCCAAATGTGATGTGTGCCAGTACCATCATTCCAGCCAGTGCAGGGTTAGGAAATGTGAGTCTTGTGAAAAGAATGGTCATTCGAAGGAGACATGCTGGGCTGGTACTGGTCGTGGTAATGGTGGTCAGAGAGGTAATGGCAACGGGAATGGAAACAGTAACCGTGGTGGGAATGGGTATGGAAACCGCAACCAAGGTGGAAATGGTGGTAACGGAAACCGTGGTGGTAATGGAAACCCAGCTGGTAATGGAAACCGTGGAGCGAACAACAACCAGGGCGGAAATGGAAATGGAAATGGTCGGGGACCAGGTTGCTTTAACTTTGGAGATGTTGGGCATTTCAAGCGTGATTGCCCGAGAATCAACCAAGCTCAGGGAAGAGTTTTTTTACATCGGAGCTAGGGAAGCTCGTCAGGATCCGAACGTAGTCACGGGTACGTTCCCTATCAACCAACGCTTTGCATCTGTATTGTTTGATACTGGTGCCGATTATAGCTTTGTATCCCTAGAGTTTAAGAATATGCTTCGGTTAGTAGCTAGTAAGCTAGATATTCCGTATTCGATAGAGCTAGCTAATGGAAAGCTAGTAGAAGCAAATGAAGTAATTAGAGGCTGTGTAATAGAACTCGGGGAGCATGAGTTTACGCTTGATCTTCTGCCAATCGAGTTGGGAAGCTTTGACGTGGTAGTTGGAATGGATTGGTTGTCAAGCAACCGAGCGGAGATCGTATGTCACGAGAAGATCATTCGCGTTCTGATGGTGAACGGAGAGATGATTGTAGTGCATGGAGAGAAACATGATACGCCTCTAAGGATTATCAGTTGTTTGAAGGCCCGAATATATTTGCAGAAAGGATGTGTTGCCTTCTTGGCACACGTCGTGGACAAGGAAGCCGTTGAGCCAAAGCTGGAAGATATCCCAGTTGTGAGGGAATATCCTGAAGTCTTCCCCGACGACTTACCAGGATTGCCGCCTCAACGACAAGTCGAATTCCATATTGACTTGGTTCCAGGTGCCGCGCCTATGGCCAAGGCACCTTATCGACTTGCGCCTTCAGAAATGCAAGAGTTGTCGACACAACTTCAGGAACTTTTGGACAAGGGATTTATCAGACCAAGCTTCTCGCCTTGGGGAGCTCCAGTTTTATTCGTCAAGAAGAAGGATGGTAGTTTCCGCATGTGTATTGACTACCGAGAGCTAAACAAGTTAACCATCAAGAATTGGTATCCTTTGCCAAGGATTGATGATCTGTTCGATCAACTACAAGGTTCGAGTTTTTACTCTAAGATCGATCTTCGATCAGGATATCACCAGTTGCGAATTCAAGAGGAGAGTATTTCGAAGACTGCCTTCAGAACTCGTTATGGACACTACGAGTTTCTGGTAATGCCGTTTGGGTTGACAAACGCGCCAGCAGTGTTTATGGATTTGATGAATAGAGTTTGCAAGCCATATCTCAATAAATTGTGATTGTGTTTATCGACGATATTTTGATCTATTCAAAGACGAAGGAAGAGCATGAGCAACACCTAAGAGCTATCTTAGAGCTGCTCAAGAAAGAGAAATTATACGCTAAGTTCTCGAAGTGAGAGTTCTGGTTATGTGAAGTTCAGTTCCTTGGTCACGTGGTAAACGAATATGGAATTCATGTGGATCCCACCAAGATTGAGGCGATCAAGAATTGGGAGACTCCGAAGACGCCAACCGAGATCCGTCAGTTTCTAGGTTTAGCTGGGTATTATCGCAGATTCATTGAGGATTTTTTGAAAATCGCTCAACCATTGACCTCCCTCACTCAAAAGCAGTGTTGTAAAAGTCGGATTCCAAGATCGAGTACTCGGCGAGTACTCGGTCCTCGGAACCCCTCCGAGGCGACTTCCTCCTAGGCGGACTCAGTTAGTCGGCCTCGGCCAAACTCGGCGCCTAGTCGGCGCCTAGTCGGACGTAGTCGGAAAGAGTCGGCCTAGTCGGTCTAGGCGGTCAACGTGGTTTGTTGACTTTTAATTAGTCAAAATCGGTCAAAATTGGCCTACTCGGCCTTGTACTCGGACTACTCGGCCTTGTACTCAGACTACTCAGACTTGTATTCAAAATATTTGAACTTTAAACATGTTTCATTTTAAATTATACTCAGTTGACATGAATTATGCTTATTTTAACATATGTATAATATATAACAATTAATTTTCTTTATAGTTACCATGTCCGCGTACTCCCCGAGTACTCTCCGAGTACTCCGATTACTCCCAACTCCCCAGTCGGCCGACTAGAGACCGCCTAGCGACTTTTACAACACTGCTCAAAAGGAAAAGAAGTACGAATGGGGAGATAAACACGAGGAAGCTTTTCAGTTGCTGAAGAACAAGCTTTGCGATGCACCTATTTTATCCCTACCCGAAGGCACCGACGACTTCGTGGTATATTGTGACGCCTCACGTCAGGGATTAGGATGTGTACTGATGCAGCGGCAGAAGGTTATCGCTTATGTTTCGCGCCAGTTGAAGGTTCATGAAAAGAACCACACTACGCATGATTTGGATCTAGGCGCGGTGGTGTTTGCATTAAAGATTTGGCGACATTATTTGTATGGCACCCGATGCACGATCTTTACAGATCACAAGAGCTTATAGCATATATTCGATCAGAAGGAGCTTAACATGAGACAACGATGATGGGTTGAGTTGTTAAACGATTATGATTGTGAAATCAAGTACCACCCAGGAAAGGCGAATATAGTAGAAGACGCCTTGAGTCAGAAAGAAAGAATCAAGCCCATAAGGGTTAGGGCTTTGGAAATGATTATACAAACGGACCTCTCGTTGCGCATTCATGCTGTGCAGAGAGAAGCTCTTAAGAAGGAGAATCTTGTGGATGAATATCTCCGTGGGATGGAGAAGCAGTTGATACCCAACAGGGAAGGAACTTTGTGTTTCGTGGGAAGAATTTGGGTTCCCCTCTTTGGTGGTCTTAGAGATGTGATTTTTGATGAAGCTCATAAATCGAGGTACTCGATCCATCCAGGATCGGAGAAGATGTACCAAGATTTGAAGGAATTCTACTGGTGGCCGAGACTTAAAGGCGATGTTGCAACTTACGTTGGAAAGTGCTTAACATGTGCTAAGGTAAAGGCCGAATATCAGAAGCCTTCAGGTCTTCTGCAGCAACCTGAAATACCCATGTGGAAATGGGAGCATATATCAATGGATTTTATAACAAAGTTACCAAAGACACCCAGGGGCCATGACACGATTTGGGTAATCGTGGACCGCCTGACAAAATCTGCACACTTTTTGGCGATCAGAGAAAAAGATAACACAGGTAAGCTAGCCGAGCTGTACCTCAAAGAGATAGTTGCACGGCATGGAGTGCCTCTCTCGATTATTTCCGATAGAGATGGAAGATTTGTGTCAAGGATTTGGCAAT